>VYXC01002882.1:235801-259777 GCA_013397175.1 Platysteira castanea
ATTATTATGTGGATTAAGGAATACATTTTTATGATTAAAATAGATGCCAGCCAAAATCTAATCCATCAGAAGTCATAAATCATCCATCAGAAGTCATAAGTTTACTTAATAATACTGATAAAAAGAAATACAGGTCTTGATAGATCATTTCAGAAAGGAACTTAATATTCAATTGTAAGTTGTAGGAAACCAACATTTTTAGTTCTGTGGGAGCAGGCAATCCTAGTAATGATAAAATTCCAGATTAGAGCCTAAAATGTACTGAAATAGAATAGAAAAGGACATCTCAAGGTCTAGGGGTAAAAGAAAAAAATCCCAAAAGAGATCTGCTGTCCCACACAAAGGGAAAAACAAGTGCTGAATATGACCAAAGAGACCTGAATGAAAGTCATCTTATACTAAGTATTCTAAGATTTCAGAGATTGATATTCACAGATTTGTTCTGAAGATTTTATTCTTTTTTGATATTTCTTTTTATATACTTGAGGTAAGTGAATAAGGTTTCTCTATTTCCATTCTCAGTGAGGGAGCTCAGTGTAGAGAGGATTAAATTGGATGTCAGAGACTCCACAGTCAATGATGGTCAAACATACTAAAATGATTATTTTTTTTCTCTCTTTCTTTTACTCTCTCAGCACATACTGACCATTATTTTGAAAAATAAGGATATCAAGGACTTCTAGACAGCCATGAAAGACAGAAAGGAAGAAATATTTTAGCAATGGCTTGAAGGAATCTTGACAAGTGTTATGTTCTTAGAATAAAGAGATCTTCTCAAATTAAGCTTTGTGCTCTGAGATTGAATAGAAAAAAAAAATCCATTACTAGACAATAAGCAACAGGGATAGAAAATAATATTGCAAAATAGATAGTTTTGTGCATTAGTAAGCTTTCAACTTCTGAGTTTATCCTACACTATTTAATAAGATTGGCTCTGGATTAAAAAATGAACACCACAAATTTAATGCTGCTGAGATGAAGTAAATGACATTGTAAGTGTCATCAACAAAATCCTCAACTCTTACTGGGATAGTTTTCACTTGGGTGGAAAAACCACGAGTGATACAATCTTTCAAGCATTTATTTGTGGGAAAGACTATGCAAACTGTCTTCTGTAACTCGGCTGGATAAATCAAGTCAGTAAATCAAGCACTTCTTGGGAAGAGCTGACTTCTTTTAACATGCTGGACAAAGCACAGGACTTCTCACATTTAGTGCACATTTGCACAGGGTAGGGATAATTCCTGAATCTTTAGGGCACTAGTGATGCAGGAGTCTGAATTGTTTGAGGTCTCTCTTGTGGAGCACTTGCAAGATGTGTATTAAAATACACATCTTAATTATTGCAAATTGCTGTCTGATGCTGACAAGAAATAATCTAAAAAATTTTAGGACAAGTGGAAGTACTTTAATTTCTACATTTTTAGAATGCAGGAATGTATGTGTGCTGGTTTAGCCTGTTCGTGTTATATCATAAAGGAACCCACACAGCAAAAATCTATTTTTAGTGTTGGCAGCAAATGCATTTTTCTGTCTCATACTTTCCAGGGAAGGAGAGCTAGCAATTTAATAATAATTTTTTAAAAAATCATTTTTAAAGCAATAAAAGTCCAAGAAATGGCTAGCTATACAGGTACAGTGAACAAAAGAATTCTAAAGATGCTCCTAAATGTCAGTACAAGGTAGGATAGGATTAAGAAAATCTGGCACTTCAGAAAGTGTGGTAACATCAAGGTGGGCAGATGTCATATGGACTGAACAGTCAAATTTATATATGTCAAAAGAAATAGTCAGCACTAGTGCAGAATGAATAATGAGGTAGAGATAAGGACTACAAAGGTGATAAATTACATACATCAAAACAGTCTCAATAGATCTTTTTCTTCATTTTAAACATGAAGTTCACATACTGTTATAGCTGGGGATATGTGAATATTCTTAAAAACAAACACTGAACTTAACCACAATTCCTTTCTCTCCTTTTAGTTTTCACTAGTGACCCAAATTAAGAAAATATTAGACTGAACAGAAAAAAAAGAGAGATTTTTTGCTTTAAAAAAACATGATAAAATATTATTTTGTGTATATAGAAACATCAGAGATGACATTTTAATTAAAAGTGTAAGATTATCATGGGAAAAAATATCAGACACATCATGGCAAATTGCTGTGTTCTAATTTGTAGATTATATGGGAGCTGGAGATTGGTTCGAGTGGCTCTGTTAAGATGGAAGATGAATGGTTTATTCACCATAAGATGTTACCTGCTGACAGCTGAGAACCCATGGAAGCAACACAGACAAAAATAGTCTATTTGTGTAGATTTGGAAGCTTCCTTGGAGTCTTTGATTCATATTTAAAATGGGTTTGTAATGCAACAACAAAGAGGAAAGCTTAAACACAATTAGCAAAAATCTATCCTAAATGTTAAATGTTGAAGAACTGAACAAATGAAAACTTCCAATCACATTTTTACTAGGTCATTTTCACAGATCTAGACTACTCTTACTGCCATCAAGAAAACTAGCTCCATCCAAGCCAGACCCAGCAAAATTTTTAAAAATAATTGTGTTCTGGTTCTTTATTAACAAACACACACACAAAAAGGCTCATTGCATCATTTTAAGATTGACTCCAAGCTAATAAATGAATGTTTATAATTTGGGGCATTTTTTGAAAACCAGTGAGTAATTAAGGCAGCACTAAGATAACTTCTAACCACTAGGTACAACAAATTATGTGCCATAATTGCAGGAATTAGTTTTTTCTTATAGTTGATTATGCTTTTAAAGATAAAAGCATTATAAACATAAAAGCAAAACAGTTCTGTGTCATGCATTGCTACATACTGGTAGATGCTGAATTTTTAAAAGCAGGTAGGTTCTAGGAGACAGGTAAAACATTTATTTTTAGCAATGGTTTGGCCACTTCAGATGGAAGACGATATTTTCCCAAAGGTAAATATTCCTGTAATGACTTCTGCATACACAAAAGAGAGAAAACCTTACAGTGTGAAAAAATAAAAAAAATAGAATTTCGCAAAACTCCCTTGTGCTGTATTACAGCTGACTAGACTTACTTAAGCCAGGTTCCAGACATCGTCTGAGCTAAAAGGGAAGGTCAAGAAGAACACAAGGATTTTTTTCTAATTTTTTTTTTTAACTGATGCTGTTGTTTTTTAGTGCTACAAAGGCTGGCTGCAATCTTGTGTTTCAGGTAACATTTGAAGGGAATTCTCATTTATAAATAGTCACACTGAAGTAGAAATGGTTTTTCATATAATCTTTTTTTCTGCTGACAGCTGGAATTTGTTGCTCAATAACTTTGTGAAGTTTTACTCAAGGTACCTCAAAGGGAAAGGTTTGGACCATAACTTAAATAAATTGGTCAAGCAGTATTGTATTGTTAGCTGACATGGGAAAAACAACTGATTTCACAAATAAGATAATTTTCCAGATTGATGCCTTATATGTGTGTCTACACGTGTGTACATTTATTTTGCAAGATTTGAAACAGTCACACCGAATAAAAATTTTAAAATAGTTTTATACTGGCTACATATAAATGTGCAATTAATTATTAACTAAATTTCATAGCACCAAAATGAAAAGGAACTTTAAAATTTAAAATACTTTCTTCCCGAATTCCAAAATGCCCTGGCTTCAAAAATGTTATGTACATTTCAGAACATCATTTCAGTGACAGCAAATCTTAACTGCATTTGTGGAATGATGGCAATTATCTTCATCGTTATGGTTTCTGTAGGTGCTTTCCCACAGGCACAGTTGGGAATCCTTACTGCCTAGCACATTTTAAAGCCTGCAAACACTGCTCCTTCTCAGTTAGAATATAGGAGTGGAGCTGGAAAAGGATAAATTTGGGCACTTGGTATATCTTGTATTTACCTAAAGGACTGAGAGTTTCTTAAAGATATGCAGTGACTACATTTATGGAATTTTTGGGTGGGAACATGTAAACAGAGGAGGACTGAAGTAGAGAATATAGGTTTGACACACTAAAGAGGACCTGCACATTTCTAAAAACGCACTTATTTCAATAGTTGTTGCTGTTGACAGTGGTGGTAGGTAGCCAAAGTAAGTTTCAATGCTTTAAAACTGAGCTGAATCTCTCAATCTGTCATTCTTTAGATTCCCTCTGGAACAAAGATGCTCTAAAATCCACTACTTAAAGCAAAAAAAAAAAAAAAAAAAAAAAGGGCAGAAAAAAACTTTTTGCTGTCTTCTCTCTATCTTTCCCAAAACCCATTATTTTTCAAAAGCAACAGATTTATGGACCAGAAGTGTCCTTCTTTTCAGGGGCAAATATGCAGAGAGGGGAAAGAATGGCAAGGTTTCCACTTAGCACAAGTCTCTCACTAAGAGTGGGAGGCTGAAGAGTGAACCCTTAACCCTCCTTTGTGTGCTGTGCCACCGTGTAGGATTCACTCACAGATTCCACAATGATTATGAGAAATTGCAGAGTACTTTCTAGATCTTTTCTAGATGTAGATCCAGATCACTCATACTACTGAGCTTCTCAGATTCCTCAAGCTTTCAAGCTGTTTTCCTCTTTTCCCTGTATCATCATAGGTTTACAGCTTGATGACTAAGAACTGTCTCAAAATTTCTGCCCCCCGTAATGTGCATTGTTAAATGAATTTTTAAAATATTAAATTGTCCCTTATCTTTGCACTTAATCATATTGTCCATGTGCAAAAATCCAACCCCTAAAATAATTCTCTTTTGTTAATGCTTTGTCTACAGCTGACTTAGCACTTAACACTTCATTTTTTTCACTCACAAACTACTGAATAGAAAGCTTTTTCTGATCATATAGGATTTTTGCAGCAAAAATGATATTTTCTGTTTGATTATTTGCATAGAAACACTGAAAATGCTCTCACACCTTGTCAGCTACTTCACACCTCTGTAGGGGCTTAAATTCTGAAATGAAATGTGAATTTACTGAATCACCACCCCACATGGGTTTCATTTAAGAAGGTTCACAGGAATGCTTTGGCAGCACATTCCAATTACTTCTTGAAGAAAAGCTTAGTTTTTGGATTGTTTTGTGCAAATGAATAAACGTAATTTTAGAAATACTGCTTCTCCTATTACTGTACAAAACAGAGGCATAAAAGAGGGAAAAAACTGAAACAGAATTATGTTAACTCTATTCATATCTTGAGCCATCTCACCAGTGAGTTGATTGCTCATTCTTCTACTTGTTAGGTCAGGTTACTGCATGACATTTAAAACACTGCTAAAAGATTAAAATGTCTAAAAAGTTAGAGTTACTCCATTACAGTGAGTTCATTTAATACTGCTTTTGAAACATTTTACAGAGTGTAGTGAAAGACCTTAATTTATTCCAATTATCTTTCGTTCACTTCGATTTATGACTACTGGAGCTGAAATAATCAGCCCTTTTGCTCCTTAGGCTTCCAAGAATATATTTTCATGAGTATTGGACAAGTCATCTTTGTGCAACCATCCCACATACTAATTACAAAAGTCTATTTTTATGATAAGGAGTGGTATTAGCAGACAATTAAGGACAAGATCATTGGTTGTGCTGACTTGCTTTGGAACAGAAATAGCTCCCTGAATAAAATTTTCTTCTTAGTAAATGTATAAGGACAAGTATTGAAAACATATACCCAATTCTTATAAGGTGCATCTACAAAAGGAAAAAAGCTTCAGACATAACTGAAGAAAAACACCCTGGGACTTGTACTATTTATTACAGAGTAAGAGATCTAGATCTCATCCTACCTACATTTGTGGCCCTGGTGCTTGATATTTTTTCAACAGAACTGGGGGGAAGGGGATACTTTTTCAAGCTCTGTGTACTGAAAATATGGGCATGACAGTGTGCATGGGAAACAGTGCTTTACATTCATTCATTCATTCTCTTGGTATAATTCAAAGTATATTGACAGTGAGTGCACAGCCAACGATAATAGCAGGACAGGCTATTTTTCAAGACAGGCGAGATGAATATATAATTTCTGCCCTTTGAAATCTTCAGATTTCCAACAGCAAGATTGAGAAAACTTCTTTCAGTGTTCTTTCTAACACTAATTATTACTATTTTGTGTCATAGTCTCTTTTTTCTAAGATTAAGACTAAGATCTGTTGTGCATTACACTACAACTAGCTAGCACAAGCAACTCATGAAAACTCATGGGAAACTGACTTCTTTTAAACTCTGAGCTTGCTTAGAGAGAAAAAGAAGGAAATTTATTTCCATCATGAAGGAATCTCAAAGGCATGAGGCAATTCCTCCCTTATAATCAGCAGGTGAACTAGTCTTGTAAAAAAAAAACAGACAGGAAATTCTAGAATTAAGTCACCTATCTTTTTAAAGCATTATAAGGTGATGCCAGCCAGATTTATCTGCATCTGAGACTCTGTACAACCATGGATTTGCTATCTGGAAACATCAGTGGGGCTGCTCTACACGTTATTAGGGAGATAATGAGTATATTTTCACCAAAACTAAAAGATATTTTCTTTTCTTTATAAATACATACATATATACACACACACATATATGTGTTTATAAATGCAGATACAAAAGGATTACAGAAAAAACATCGTTTGATTCCTAATGGTGTTTGAGTGGAAGGAAATAGTATTACTGGAACATAAAAGACAGCGAGACACCTTCCCAACATTCCAAAACTAAGTGGTGGTACTGAACCTACCACATTTTTCTCCCCAAAATGGTAAAGTTTCTTTTCTTGTCCTCTTCTGTACACATATCAACTAGCCAACAATTATAAAAGAAAGTTTAAAGATAATAAATTCATCTATTTTTCCTCTACTTCTTTTGGCTTATGCCGACTTAGTTTGGCTAAGTGCTTTGATGGTGCACCACAGTTGTTCAGACCACGAATGTTGCACCTGCTGGTTATCAAACCAAAAGGTTATTTGCCCTGACTCCTGCTGTGTGGTAAGTACAACCAAACATTAACTCAGTCAGTGTTAGGAAAAACACAGGAAAACATTTTTTTTTGCCCTAGAATGAATAACTGTTTACCTGAGACCAAAATTTATAGTATCTCTTCAAATGCCTGATCTGGAGGAAGTTTTTCCTAAATTATCTGCTGCCCAAAAGAGCAATAAAACATGTGGAATTTTCTTTTCTAATCATGGGCAGCCAATTTGGATTTTTGTGTGTAAAAATAACTTACCTAGGTAAATCAAAAGTATAGTTTCATCACTTCTTAAATAAAATTATTTTGCAACAAGTTTTAAATAATTATATACATACTACTAGAAATTACCATTTTAGCTTTTATTAAAAAGAAAAAAATAATGACACACTACAGCTTTAAATTATTTGCCTTTACTTCTGCTCCTACATGCCAACAAGCCAACCTATTGGACAGAATACGCTGCAGAGAGTAACACACTGCAGATGGTGTCAGATGGTTTGTGCTAGAAACTTAATTATTTATTTTAAGTGACATGCCTTTTTTTGCTCAGAATTGCCTTTATTCTGATAGTGCGTTTGGTTCTGGAGGCTAATTTGGTAAGCCAAACATACTGTCTTCTGCTCCGTCATTCAAAATTTTAGTTTACAGGAGACGAATGCACCTAGCTACAGGAAGCTTTCCTTTTTCTGAAAGGGGCTGGTGTTGCATGGTGAAAGGGAACTGATTTCTGACAAAGAGTAAATAGGGCCCTTGGGCAATTAAATATGCCAGCCAACTTAGCCAGTGGGGTTATTTCCCTTGTAGCTGTTTTTTGCAATTCACACTCATAAATTGCTCCCCTGGTTGGTATACACTCCCAAGAATAATAAACTCAAGCTTTATGTTTGTTGCCTAACATCCTTAAGAAACACATGGTGTGACTGAGCTTTTTTTTTGTTGACTGGTGATATTAAATTTAATAGACTGGGTTTTTCTACATCATTATTAATTTGATGAATACAGTTAATTTTAAATCTTTCCTGTCACATTGTTCACATAGTGCACTCCTATTTAAACAAAATATCAAGATAATTGCAGGCCAGACATTTTATGGAAGACAAATCCTTCAACAACTGATTAACATAAATAGCTCTTGAAGAATACGTTCTTAAAAAAAGCATTTTATTTGTCTACATAGTGGTTTTATCCTCTTCTTTTTTAGAAAAGACATTCTATAGAATAATAGCATTTCCAGTAAGCTCATGATTTGGTAAAACCAAATTAATTCTGTTTATTAAACCCCCCCAAATCTACGGTTTTAGCAGTGGACAAACTACTGCAGGCTTTTTGCCAGACCACGAATTTTCTTTTGGCATTTTGGCAATCTTGGTAATTTTATCTGGCATGTGAATTAAGAAAAAAAAATTACTAGGCCTGAATTGATGTGCATATTAACTTTATATCTGCAGGCACTTATCTGTTTTTATTCTTCTCGTGTTCAATTAATTTCATACTGCTTTTTTATTCCCGTGTGTTTTCTTTTACTCTTTCATTCCCTTTTCTCTTCAGTTTCACACAGGACATGGGAAATGACTCAGCAGCTGAAGGTAACTATGGCTCCACACACAGAGCAGGAAGCGCCTGCTTGACCTATTTGTGCAAAGTATCAACTTAAAATAGTTTGAGTTACACAAGACCAATCCAACACTAGCTTTGGACTGGCCTTATTTTTCTTTTTCCCATCTTGATCCCCCTGCTTGTATGACGTTTATCTCTACCCATGTTTTTATTTTTCTATTTACTTGAACATTTAAGTATCTAAGTGCCAGTTCTGTTTGGGCAGTACCTCCAGTACTTGCTAGTTCATGGAAGAGTAACTTTTGTTCTCACAATACGTATCTGTTCCAAATACAGCAGAAATATTTAATGTTTTCCTAAGGCTGAATGTGAGGACTGCAGGTTACTTCAGGGACACAAAAGGAATTTGTCTACTCAGTTCAAGAAATTAGGTAATAATGGTACTTAGAGTTAATTTATTCTTTAGCTATATTAATTTATACATTTCCTTTTAAATTGCATATGGCTGATGGCTAACTTAGTTGTTAGTTAAGAGTTTTGAAGGAAATTTAAAAAATTATCTTTCATCAGCAACATCTTTAGGAGAAGTCAAGTGTTCTTTGATAGAGAAGACTAGATTCTTCACAGGCACATATAGAGCAAATTCTGAAATCAATTGTAAAATCGTCCTAAATTGCATGTTTCCACATTTAAAAGACTACCACTCACTACAAACAGGAATTATATCCGTGTTAATGGAAATGTCTATTTACCCCTGTAGTTTGAGATTTCTGCTAAAACTGAATGATGACGGCTAAAATCATCTAATGAAGGTATTTCTATAGAAACTTGAACTTGGAATATCAGAATAAACAATAGAGTTAATTGTTGGTAGAGCTGTTTTGAGATTAAATGGATCTGTGTCAGCTTGCAAAGAAACTTAGAAGTTTTAAACATACAAACTACTAATAAACATTAATGCAATACTCAGATGTAAAAATCCTAGACTGCAGGACTAAATCCTGTCCTGGGTTGAAGTATTCTGTTACCATCTTTGTGAGCTGTTGGAACCAGGTGGAGCAGTGTTTTCCCTGCCTTCTCCCTCTGTACTATCTCCTGTTAATGGGCCATCAATGCCTCACCCCATGACTCAGAGATAACTCCTCCCCCTTGGACTATCTCCTGTTAATGGCCCATCAGTGCCTTATCACAGGACTCACCATGCCACTGTGAGATGCTCCGCCCAGAGGGAGGAGCCAACTATCCCATCCTGGATATAAGCTGGGATTCTGAACACCACAGCAGGGCTTGCCTGCTGGACTCCCAGAAGACAAGACCTACTGCTGGACTTTCAGACCCTTCTTTCTACGGGATCACCACTTCAACAGAACCGCTTTGCTTGGACTGCCACCACCATAGAGTGTCAGGTTGTATTTTGACTTTTGTCAGTATCCTTGTATTACTGCATTTATTTATTTCTTTTAATTTTCTCCTATTAAAATTATAATTCTGACTTGCGATCTCCCACTGGTTTGATTTCAAACTAGTACAATCCCTACAGGTAGAAATGTTGCAGAAAAAAATATGAAAAGAAAATTGTATATCACATTCTTACTAGTGTATTTTGAGGAAGAAAAATAGATTTATCCTCTAAGAGGTCTTGTGGAGAGCTCTGCTTTATGCCTGTGTTAAGTGTTGTCCCACATGCCTTTTAAAATCCAGCTGATCAAATTGTTCAGTTCCATCACAGCCAGAACCTTTTCTTTGGATGAGCACAAAGCCAATCCTACATTCACTACATTCAGATAAACTTACCGTACATGGGTAATGATAAGGGTTGTAGCTGGAATGAAAAAGTCATCCACTCTGTCAAACTGCTTTCCCACTGGCTGAGTGTGGATAGTGTGATGAGAAACACTCCCACTGGCTTGCGTTATCACCTGCGTAAAGTGATTATCATTATAAACGATAGAAGTACTCTTTCAAAATTAAATTTCAGTCCAAATGAAAGAATAGAGTATTGCCTCTGTATTCCTCCTCTTGTACTGTCTTTCAGTTACCAAGAAAATGAATGCAAATGACAGCGAATAAAGCTGACCAACATTAAAGATTTCGGAGAACTATTACATACCTGAACATTTCCTCTCTCTCTTTTTTCATCACCCCTAAATCCATATTTATTCATTTATATTACTAAGACCTTTAACAGTTCTTAGTTTAAACTAAGTTTTTTGCTTATCTTTTTTTTTACACTAGATCTTAGAGTGAAATTAAATTTTTTAAGCACTTCACCCAGAGTGAAAAGATAAGATGCTATCAACAAATCCACTGGGACATATGGCTGTGCATTACTCCCAATTCTTGTCAGTCATGAGGTAATTCAACATAGAACAGAAATATTTCAGAAGAACAAGCCGAACTGAGTTTATCTATTCCTTAAACTGTTATAAATCAGTTTTATTCAAATCCCAAAATCTTAGACCTTCTCTGAAGCAAATGCTTATGGGTGAATAAAAGACAATGCCATATAATAACCTCTATGCTATTCACATATATGCATTTAAGAGTGGATTCTTTTTTAAGAAAAGAAAACAATCTATTATCCATACTGTAATTAAAAATGAGGGTGAGGATGATCAGTTACTTTAAAATATGGTAAGACTGACTCAGTTATCAGTTCTGGAGAGGAGTGACAGCTAAACTTCTGCAAACTACCTTGCATGCTCAAAGTTATTAAGAGTCTGTAAGTGCCAAAAAGGTGATTTCAAATGTTACTAATTTAACTTTTCAAATTTCTCTTTTTTTTTTCTTTATGTAAGTATATATTAATATAAGTATATAATAAATACATAAGGATTTCATTAACTTCTGAAGAAAAGGAAAACGAATTAAAATAAAAACGAAATTTTAGATTATGATATAAGGCTGATCATCACAGTCTCAGGGAATTACTGTAAATAGGGAATAGAAATTAATAAAAAAGTAGTAAGGTAAGTACAGCTTCTTGAGATATTTCTTTAGGGACTGCCCCTAGGCTTTTTTGCTGATCCAAGGTAGGGGAAAACCAGAGATTTTTAATATTTTTCATCTTAAACCCAATAAAGACAGAGCTTGACACCTCCAGTGTGTCAATATGGCCTTAATGAAAAGGAAATATGTCTAAAATCCAGTTTATCCTCTAATTAGGGACAAAAATATAATGAACAGCAACAGTTTGCTCTCAAAAGACTGGCAGTATAGAACATGCTGATGTTTTCAGCTGCTTTCCTCATCCTTCTATCAATTTACCATTGTCAGTTCTGACTAAGGGTGTTGAAAATAATCACTAACTTTTTTGATGAAGTCAGTTCTCTGACTTGTTTTCTGGTTACCTAAAATCATTTCTCTGCTCCTATGGGGGTCATGGTAATAATGCTTAAAGGAAAATATGCAACACATTGCAATTACAAAGGTTCAACTTGTCTAGACTTCCTTACACATAATCATTGTGATCACCTCACCTGCAAAGTTGGTGAATTCTTTTCCATGTTCCCCCAGCTCAGCACCCAGACTTGATCATGTGATTTATCATAGTGTAGTTTCACTGGAACAGGATCTGTACTTACTGCCTGAAATACAATAAAAATAGAAACCCTTTCTTTCTGTCACATTTTCAAAGGAAACATAATATATATGCTTGAATGAAAATGAGTAGATATGCATTTCCAGATATTTTCAGATTGTATTTAAGAATTATGTTGTCAACGGTTGAAACAGCCCTCTGATTAATTCAGAGTTACTGAATTGCTGAAAATGTGTTTTTTATTCATTATGTACTCTAACATTTGGCATCAAAACTACATTACACTGAAGCTATTAAGAAGTTGAAAACAAAGGTTTTAAATCAAGTAAAAAACTACTTGTCTTCCTTCCTTGCCATCACTCTCACTTTACACGTACTGGTTGAAAAACTACACCAATTACTGAAAATGGTTAAAAAGGGAACAGTATTCTCAAGCCACATACAGGAATTAATGGAAGATGTTACTGCATAAAACCAACATGATGTTGCTGCACCCAAAGCTTCCTACCTGTTAAAATGTGTATACTTTGTTGAAGTAGGAAGGATTGTTTTCCTATGTTTTCCAATTACAGTTGCTACTTTTCATAGACCTGTGATCAGACCTAAAATGTTTTCCCTACAACTTTGAGCACTGCCTCTTGAGATCACGAACCTTTTAGATAGTTGAGCTCTAAACCTCCTTTGTTATGAGAACGGAAGGCTTCAGAGGTATGAAATGGGAGGACAATGTATTTAAGAGGTGTTCTGCACAGTCTGAACAATTGGGGGGATTACTTTTTTATTTTCATCATTAAAGAAGAAAAAAGAGGTGGAAATTGTTTTTTAGTCTTACCATTATGGAACTGTAAAGCACAGCTTGTTTATCAGTGTGTCAAGGAGACTACCAGCTGGCTAATTAAGTGAACCTAATTTAAACTAATGATGTAGATCCTCAAGATAATGCACTAATGGCTGGCTGAGACTGCTGATGATACTTAACTGTACTCCTGAGGTGTTGCAACCGACCACTTCATCTAAGCAGAATTTGTTTTTCCTTTTGAAAATGGAAAATGAAGCCAGGTTGCTCACCAGCTCATTTAAAATCAGAAGTTACCCCTTGAAAAGGGTCATTTGTGTTTGATAACTTTTTTCTGTTACATGTTAGAATACAAGTTGTTTAAAATAATACTTGAACTGTTGTATAGCTAATTTGTCAAGGCATGTCAAATTTCCTTTTGGCTTCCCCAGACAAAGGTCTGACCCATACGTGTTCTGCCAGAGGACTGCCAGCTGCGTTCAGAGTCGGGGTCGTGGCACAGCCAGGAGGAGCAGAAGGAATTGCCTGCAGGGTCAGGCACAGGCAGTGCAGCTCGCTAGAGGGGAGCCAGCAGCAAAAAGGAGCTAAGCATCTCGGGAGCAGACTTGCACAGCTGTTTCTAGCTGACCAGGCTGATCTGCCAGCAGCACACTGAGGACTGAACAGTGACGACTCCGTTTACCTCAGCCTCTAAGTCATCCCGCTTAGTGGTGTGCGGCTATGCAATACTGCACAATTCTTGCTTTCAAGAATTTACAAACGAAAGGAAATGCTTCTCTTGACTTTAGAATGAGAATTACCTAGATAAGTCAAAAAGTCTCTCTCTATATATATCTCTAAAGATACATCATCCATGTTTTCAACACATTTCAATTTAGTCTGCTATAGAATCCTCTAAAGTACTTATTTTGATAAATATACCTGTCATAAAAATAAATCATCCTCAAATCTAGTTGTCACATATGCACACACCTTTTACATTAACTTTCATAGTAGAAAGGAATAACATGTATAGTAGTACTTCAGAGAAAACACTGTAATAATCAAAACTAAATAAACATTATTTTAACACAGAAAACAGCATCACTACATGACTTAAAGCCCTTTCAAATAAATTCTTAATTTTCTTCAGAGTTTTTGCACAGTGACGGAAGTTTCATTAGAGTGTTCTTGCTCTCAAAATATGAAGTTATCTCCATGTTTGCTCCCACTAGACTGCGTGCATTTTTTGCAAGGTGGTTTCTTTAAGATGTAGACTAGTAAAAGGTACATGCACATGTACATATATGGAAATAATATTCTCTGTAATAATATGATTTTTAGAAAAAAAAGCAGCTTAACTAGAAAAATGCTCTCAATTCTGAACAGCTTAGTTTCTATTTTCCAAAAAATGAATTAATTTTTTTTTTCTGTGCTAGGCACTACTCTAAGTAATGAAAATAGACTGATCTGACTGGAAAATTAAATTCCCTTCTGTGCCTCCTGTTTGTACAAGTGTTTTTGTAAGTGCATATCATATGAATAGAGCAACATTTTATGGTTAGAAAGCTCTTACTGCTTGCAAAAAATAAAGGTAGAAAATAAATGCTTATTTTTAAAAGATAAGAAGACAGAGACATGCTTGTTATAAGAAATGCTAAACAAAGTATCCCTTGACTTGCCATTAAATTTCAAACTAGCCTTACTTCAATTCTAAAACCCATCTGTGAATCAACAGTGGTGTTACTTCTTACAGTTTTATATTATATGTAAAAAGATTGTATAGGTTTTATGCTTTCATTATTTGTTTTGTTTGCAACTACTGTTACTTTTTTGTTTTGTTCTGTTTTGCTTTGTTTTTAAGTCTATTTGAATAATGGCATGGGTAAGCTGGATACAGAGCCCTTGTCGTTTTCCCATGTGTTTGGCTAAACATATCCCAGGAAATAATATTCAGATCAGTAATGAATAGTAGAAATTCTACTTAGGTGTTCAAAAGTGACGTTAACACATTTGGTTTAATTTATTTATCTGATTTAACTATCAATTTTTAGTTATGCAGTCTTACCAAATCTCTTTGTTAAGTACTGTGAAACAGAAAAATAATTTATTATGAATACTTAAACACCTAGAAGCACCAAAACCAAGACTTTCATCCCTGCAAAAGTTTTCCACAGCTGGGGTAAATTTAATTCTATACTTTCCTAAATTCATAATCTGGATATTATTAAATTAGTGGAAAAGCAATGCTATTCTATCCCTCAAACTAAAACTCCTTTGAAAGTGATTTTTTTTTTCCCTTAGAATAACATGAAAGCTTCTGGAGTATCCTGGTTTTAGCTCAACATATTTGCTAAGTAGCACAGACTTAGTGCACAAAGCTCTTTGCTATACTTAGGCATTCTGTATGTCTGGTTTTCAGCTCATTACAGAAACTTGAATATTTTTATGACAGAACAATCTAACTCCATTCAAAAACTGCACAATTGCTTTACATACTTCTGGGGAAGGGCTGCACTTATAATTAGTGGTTAATTTACTGAATTTTACTTTTTAATTAACATACACTCAATGGTATGTAGTGGTAAAGTGATATATGTTTATACATATTTAAAACAATAACTAATGTAACTGAAGACAAATTAGAAGAGCCTACTGATGAACCTGTTTCATAAAACCTGAATTAAAACCTATTTTCAGTGAGCTCAAGAGGAATCATGTGCTTTGTACACTGAAGTCTATATGCTAATAAATGCAATTACATTGATATTTCATCCCTCCTGTGTAGAAAAGGAAGCTGACACCTGAATGTCAGTCAGACACCGTGGAAAACGTTGCCAGATATTCTAGTCCTTCAAATTTGTGGATTGTGTTGAGACTATAGGTTTTAAGTCTGTCATCCTGAAGTAATATATCAAACTGGTTGTAAAAAAAGCATTGTTTTCAGAAAAGAAATCATTACCCACTCTATAGTTTATCTCTATTTTAATATGCAAAGGTCAATTTAACTAAAAAAATCCCCACATTTTTATTATTAACTTCTTGACTAAAAGATTTTATAAGTCCTTGTCTCCATTTGAGGAAGCCATGTCTGAGTCAGCTGACACAGAATACAGAGAGCAGATGTTTCAAGTATGCAAAAGTATTAAAATTATTTGTGAAATTAATGCAATTTTTAAATTGCAATTTGGCTGTTTATTTTTAAATTTTTTATGAATACACATAATACATGTGTATACTTACATCATGAAATAGTTTGAGTCGGAAGGGACCTTTAAAAATCATCTAATCCAATTCCTCCATAGTGAGCAGGGATATCTTCTACTAGATCAGGCTGGTCAGAGCTCCATCTAACCTGACTCTGAAGGTTTCCAGGGATGAGGCTTCTATCACTTCTCTGGGCAACCTCTGACAGTGTTTCACAAACCTCACTGTAAAAAATGTCTTCCTTGTATCTAGTCTGCATCTATCATCTATTTTTTTAAAACCATTACCCCTTCTCCTATTGCTACTGTCCCTATTAATAAATCTGTCTCCAACTTTCTTATAAGTGCCCTTTAAGTATTGAAAGGATACAATACTGTCTCCCTGGAGCCTAATATATAATCTATACATTAAAGATTTTCATTCATCAGAGAAAAAATCAACAGGCAGGAAGAAAAGCTCTATTTAAGTGGAGTTTTTTATTAACAATTTAGTTAGGTTTCTAATTAAAAAATTCCATGTTTTATTTAGCTAAAGAACACCTGTTTCCAATGAATACGGTATTATAAGCACTGTGTTATTATAAGCACATTGGGTTTGCAAGACAAGCTTTGGTAGCTGGGGAGCTTTACAGGTGGCTTCTGTGAGAAGCTGTGAGATGCTTCCCCCATGTCTGGCAGACCCAGTGCCAGCTGGTTCCATCACAGACTCCCTGCTGGCCAATATCTAGTCAATCAGTGGTGGGGTAGAACCTCTGGGACAACATAACTGAGAAGCAAAAAAGTGTTATTGTGGAGAAGTACTTGCAACTAGACGAGAAAAGAGTGAGAAGATGTAAGAGGAACAGCTCTGCAGATGCCCAGGTCAGTGGAGAACGAGGGGCAGGAGGTGCTCCAGGTGACCCAGCAGAGATTCCCATGCAGCCTGGGGTGAGAACCATGCCCCTGCAGCACACAGAGGTCTGTGGTGGAGAAAAAAATCTACCTGCAGCCCATGGAGGACCCCACACTGGAGCACGGGAATGCCTGAAGGAGGCTCTGAAGCCATGGGAAGCCCATACTGGAGTAGGGTGCTGGCAGGACCCGTGAACTTGAGAGAAGCACCCATGCTGAAATAGGTTTCTTGACAGGACTTGTGACCCCACAGGGGACCCAACCTGGAGCAATCTGTTCCTGAAGGACTGTACCCCATGGAAAGGGACCCACACTGGAGCAGTTTGTGAAGAACTGAAGCCCATGGGAAAGGCACTGGAGAAGTTGATGGAGGACTGTCTCCCATGGGAATGGCCCCATGAGGGAGAAGGGAAAAGACTACTCGCTGGGAGGATGATGCAGCAGCAGAAACAACATGTGACGAACTGACCCCTCCATTCCCCATGTCCCTCACTGCTGGTGGGGGAAGAGGCAGAGATTCAGTAATAAAATAAAGCCCAGGAAGGAGGGAGGGCTGGGGGACAGGTTTTTTTTAGGGTTTGCTTTAGTCCTCATTATCCTTTTTAGATTTTGGTAGGGAAATGAGTTGAATTTGCTATCAAAGTCAAATCTCTTTTGCCTGTGATGGTAACTGGTGAGTGATCTTTTCCTGCCCTTATCTCAACCCACGAGCCCTTTCGTTCCCCTGTCCAGCTGGGGAGGGGAGCAGTAGAGTGGCTTTGGTGGGTATCTGGCCTCCAGTCAGGGTCAACACACCACACCTGGTTTTGCACAAACTCCACAACTGCATTAATCTCTGTAGCATAGCACTGATTTCTCTCTTTTACTCAATGAATTATTTTCACTAAACAGAGTATCTCCAGCATCCCAAAGACCAAGAAAGGAGAGTAGAGGTTTGAATTCATAGTCTCTAGTCTTGGCTAAGGGTGATGTTTATTTTTACTGTTTCAGTAATTTCACTATCTAAAAGTGCACAGAGTAACAGTCCTCCACCTTCTGTAACCAAATCTGATCTTTCCGTAAAAACTGCTAGACACATTCTTGTGATTACATTCTATTTTAGCCAATCCTCATTTTCAAGTGAAAGGTACCTCAAGCCAGAAACTTCCTAAATAAATAATTTCCTCAACTACTTGAAAAATATTTATAAGACATATTTTCATGTTATCTCCCTCCCAATTGTCTATTGAGAAGAACAGTCACCAAACAAAAACTGCTGCTGAATGTTGAAAGTAAGTGAGCTTTTTTCGACATAATGTGTTTACTCTCAATATAACCATATTTCTGTTTCTGAAATATGAAGGAAAGTCTTAAATTCTTTTGTCTAAATTAAACAGTAACTTTAAAAGTGAGAAATAAATACCTGTACAACTTTCTGAGACTGCACATCAACAATGAGAACTCTGTCAAGTGTGGGCTGAGTTACGTATATGAACTTGTCTTTTACATTAACAGCAGTAGCCCATACACACCGCTGAACAGGATCACCATCTGCTTTGGGACAAACTTCGTCCTATAATTCAGTAGAAACAGGGAAAGTGTAAGAATCAAAACAGTCAACAATGTAATCAAAAGACAAATTATATTCCTTTTCTTCTTTTTTAACCATAAAATGAAACTTTAGAAAATGTAGGGAAGGAAAAAGGACAATTGACACTAGGATATAAACTCATGTTAGCCAAAGTGCATGTTGTAAGCACCACAACTCACAAGCACTATAAAATAATCCATACACCACACTTTGGGATGTTTCCTAGAAATTCAAGAAGCTAGTGCTGTTGACCTGAGAAAGAAACCAGTTTGAAACAATACATGTAGAAATAAAGTGAGCAAGGGCCAGGAGACCTGAAAACCAGAAAACCAAATCAGACACACTGCCTTGTTACTGCAGTAGCTGGCAGCTCCCACCTGAGCAGCATCACTGTGCCCTGCAAAGGGAGGCAGTGCAGGCATGGCTTGCCCTGCAGCTGACAACACAGCAGTACCTAACTGGGGAGATGATAATGTACAAATGAAGAGAATGAGGAGGTGGTGCAGTGCAAATTGTCACATGGCACAGGGGCAAAGCAGCAGTTAGAGAGATCAGCTGTTTTGGTTGCTTGGAGTACTGATAGGTTGCTTTGAAGATCAAGAAGTCCGGCTACTTCTGCCATAAGACATTCTCATGGCTATCTTACTAGTGTTAAACCCAATAACCACCAAATGTCTTCTTACTACCATTCCTTCCCTCTCTGCCCTTCCATTCCCGCAAAAGTACGAATTAAATAAAAAAAAAAAAAATTCTGTTCACTTCAGTGAATTGATATTTCGTAATACATATTACTATACATTCTGAGTCAAAACAGCTAACTGTAGTTTACATGCTCACTATTCCTAATTTGTAGAAATATACGGCCAATCATCATGTATTTATCTACCTATTTGCGAATATTTTCTCCCAGAAAAGTTTGGTTTTATCAAAATTAAAAGTTACTTGGTGAAATATGTTACTATGTTTGGAAATTCCATTTATGAAATAACATGACTTCTTTCCTATAATGTACATCATAATTTTTTAAAAACAGGGACATGAAAAATACTCTGGAGAAGTACAGCATGTATCAAGCTTTTTTGTTTTCCTGACCTTTTCTTCTTTTGATTCTTATTTTAAATTCCTTGCATCATAAGGGACAATTTCACCAAATCATAAGTATTATTTCTTTTTGCCACTTATCTGCTGCTTATTCCTAATTTAGAATGCTCTGCCTGATATATTATAACTGGTCTCTGTGAAAATAATTATGGTATGTCAGCAGATAATGACTCAATGTAGAAATGAGCAGCAAGAGATGATGAGATCTCAAACGAATTCTGTTTCTAAGCATCAAGCTCCTTTTAAAAGGCACAGGAAACATTATGTGGCAGAACACCATGTCTGGCACTAAGCAATGCTCTTCAAGATGATGATGCATTTCAACACTTACTTTTCTGTATCATCAACATTCTTTGCCTGCTGTGCGTCTACATTTTCGAAAATACACTCAATCTTTATGTGTCAAAAGAAGAAATAAATCAATTTCCAGCTTTAAAAGAGGGCATTTCTCTGCAGAAGATTGAAAGCCACTGCTTGCTTTTACATGGCTCTTAAACCTCAACAAAGGGAAAGTTTTTCAGGAATCATATTGATAAGGAAAGGTTACAAAACACAAATACCGTGTGATAGCACATCATCAGGAACTTCAGGAGAACTTAGAAGTAAGTAACAGGTAATATTTAGTTTGTGCAGATAAAAAGCCATGCAGATCAAAGGGAGAAGTTAAAAACCTGGTTTTCAAGGAATGACAGGCATGGGACAAATGGGACTTTCATTCTTAAAAGTAGCTAAATGCTTTTCACTGTTGCATAAAGTCAACATATGCAAGTATGTCTCTAATATGATGTGCAATCATCATCTCAGTGATCTATTGTCATTTGCCTTCTGGGTAATCGTCACTTCAAGTGGAAGGCTGTTCCACTGATATCATTATTTTTTATGTTTAATCTCAATATACCTTGTCTTAGCTCCATGTTTTATCTAAACAGATAACTACATCTAGACTGTTCTACACCATCCTCTTTATTCCTCAGAGAGAGCACCTTCTTCAAACAATGAATCCGCAAATGTTTGTAACAAATCTATACAGAGACGTTTTCAGTTGTCTCTCAGGGACTCACATTAATTTACATGAGTTTCTGGGAATGAATTCTACAAGGACATATTCAATATACTGTTCAAAAATAACACTGATTTCTGCTGAAGGAATCTGTGTTTCTCTCACATGGCACCATATAGATGACTGTAAATGATTACTCTGATACCACTTCTCCTTGTGGGATGTACAGTAGAACAGCAAAATACTCTAACTTAAGCACTTATATCTAGAGATGAGCTAGCTCCTTATACATTTCCTGAATCTGAGTCTAAAATACTTAATGAAGTGTATTTTAAAAGATTTTTTCATCTTAAGACCAATACAAATAGTCATTTTTATATATATACACACACAACCACACATACACATATCTACATATACAAATGTACTTTAAAGGTTCTAAAATATTTTTTACGTTGTCATAAATTTCTATAATCCAATGCCAATTTTCACCTTGCTTAAAAAGAATGAAGACCTAAATTAAAAGAAAAAAACCCCGTTTTTCCAAAGTAACAGTGAAAATTATGCACCAAAATTCTCACATCCATAGCACAGTGTTTTTCCCAGTATAAACTGGCTTATGTGGTTGTTTCTCTAGTTATTCAAATCTGCATTTATCTGAAGCTGTTTCAACAGAACTGAAATCTTGCTGTTGAAAATTTAACATTTATCTGATTAGACAGTTTGGACTTTTACACTACAGGCAGTTATTCTGAGGCTCCATATTAATTTCCCCAGTGGGTGGGTAATTGGTTAAAATAATCTCTCCTTAAAATATAAGCATAAACCCACCATTTTCTTCTTCTAATTAAAATGTGAGCAATTTACTTTTTCCTAATTTATTCTCCCTAAAAAAAAAGAAAAGGTTAACATCTGATAAAACATTAATTTACTTCATTGTTGTATTCCCCCCAGACTTTTTAATCAAAAAGTGACTTGCTCTGTAACAAGTCAGCAGATGGAGGAAAATAAATCCTTAGAGAAAGTTTTTCAAGATAGTCTGGGGCAAGAAAATGTACTTGTAGATTTATATGTGCAAATTCTATGTTTATTAACTTACACTTACTGCAAGTGTCCTCAGTGTTTTAACAGGATGTGAGTCAAAGCCTTTAGGCAGTATAATGAAATGTCTAGCTATGCTATGGCTGCCTAAGAGTAAGATGATACCAACAGGTTAAAACAGTGCATGCTTTAAGACATGAATGTATCTATCCCCTCTTCTACATTAAGTTATTGTTTTCCTGAGATTCTTTAGTAAAAATCAGACTGTGGAATTTTTTTCTATTTTTTTTTTTTTTTTAAACCAGGGTTAGCAATTACTACACTTTCTGTACTGTAAGAGTGTAAACAAAGGCAGTTTCTGTGGACTACAAAGTATGTTTCAATCTAATTTCCTGTGGAAACTTTGGTCTGCCATGTAGTCACATTAATTATTTTGAAATGAAGTATTTTGCTCCAACCTCCAGCATATATTCAAATGTGAGATGGCATATTTCACTGAAATTTGTCCATTATGTGCTACTTCTTGTAATAAACAGAAAAACAGTTTTATGTTGAAGCCAAAATAATTTTTCATTAGTCTCAAAAAGGCATCTGTTTCAATTGCTTTTTTCCCAGTCTCTGGAAATAATTATTCTAATTGGGATTCACTGTGAAAGGAAAATAAAAACACTTTTGCATAAGAATTAGAATTTAAGTCTTTGGATAATATTAACTTGCAGAGGATAAATAGAGGTTGAATGTTAGTGAGGAAAATGTCGCAAGCACTTCAGAATGATGAGACATTTAACAGGAAAAAGACTCTACTTGAACCATGGTTAAGAATCTATTTGACAATGGGTTAAACAAACAGCTGTCAAAGCTGGTCTAACTAAGCAATAGCTTACATCATAAAACAGAAATCAGTTTATTTCTGTCCCTCTGCATCTAGAATTGTCACTATCAGATATATAAATTTCTACTCGCACTTGACATTAAGAAGATTCAAGCAATTTAGGAGATTCTGGGAAGGAGAGGAAGAAAATCTTCACAGTTTCTGTGACCCATGATGATCCAGTAAAGCACTAAATCTTTTGCTGCACTTTAAACGCAATGAGCCATGTTAGATACACACCAAAGTGTTTTGCTGTATTGACACTCAGTGGCACAAGAGGTAATTAAATATTTAGATAAGGGTTCTCAAGTATATAGCTAGTGAGAAAATATATTTACCTTTAGCAAAATTAGCATACCTAAATAAGTACGTGTGTAAGTACTGCAGCGTTGTTCACAATACAAAGCAATGCTATGTAGGAACACCTGAGTTCTTTCTTTTACAGAAGCTCAGTTCAAGTTTGTTGACAAACAGGAAACCTGTGGAGGAACACTGGAGTGTCATGTGTAATATCCAGACATTTTCTATAATCTAAAAAGCACTCCTGAATTTAGAAATGTTCCCATGCTTTAGCAACTGTCTGGCAATAAACAACTCTTCTGTGGTTTTATGTATCACTTGAGCAGCTAATTCAGAAAAGTGTAAAGAAATGGGAGAGGTTTAAGCAAGCACATAGTTCCTTTAACATTAGTATGTTAATAGTTAAGTCATGGAGATGCCCTAATGTGAAGGGCTATTTAAAGCTACCTCAATATATGCTTGGTACACTTCCCTGATATCTCTGATTAGTAAAAGTATATGACAGAGCCAAAGAGAATTACTAACCAGCAATTTATGACATGAACTCTTAGCACTAAGCAATCACATCCTGAACTTGATAAAAATCTGATCCTGGAACAGAACTGGGTTATTTTATTCTTTTCATTTAGAGGAAACAGATAAAGAGGCTTGAGGAATATATGACATTCTTCAAAGGAGGAAACAGTTGTCTAAGGCTTCATAGTCAATGAACTTTATCAAGAATATACTACTGTTGTTATAGTAATATACAGTATATGCAAGGAATTTTATTAAGTTTGGTTTTTATTCTGCTTCTATGAGGAAAGTACTTTTAAAGGGATTTTTTCAAAATATTTACTGAAAACTAAATCTCAATTTATTTGTTTTTACGTGGAGTGAAAAACAATGTCACTCTGAGCAGAAAAATAAAGGATATATTTTTCAAATATTTCTAATTTCTCTAGCAAGAATAAATACTTATTAACTACCCCATGTGAGGGAAGATATTTTCCGTGCTCAGAGGAGTAAGTAGAAGCATGTTGAATTTAATGGGCAAAACGACATGCATGTAGGTACAAATCTTAGTTTCTGTTTTATTACCCACACCTACCCCCACCCATAGCTCAAGAAGGATAAGTCTATCCCCATTCTTAAATTAAAGTTATCAAGTAGCCTACTTTCCTGGTATTTTCTTTTTTTT
>VYXC01002882.1:259816-300219 GCA_013397175.1 Platysteira castanea
CCGAGGATATAGTTATTATGGTATTCCAGGTTTGAAAGGTTCCAAAAGAAAACAAATTTGACTTATTCATCCTGATTATTGCCAAATTTCAATAAAAATACTCTTAACATCTAGGCTGCACTTTAGACCAATAAAATTTTAACAGACTTCTTAAATAATCAGCTTTTTAATTAAACAGCCATAAAAAAAGCTTTTTGGCTTATTTTTGGCTGTGTCAACCTAATTTCACTTAAGCAGCACAAATCAAGGTATGATTAGCTGTTCAAAGCATAATTATTCACACTAAAATAAATCTTGTTGCTGAGTACAGCAGCCTTTGACATCAATAATGATAACTGAAGATTCAAATTCCATTGAGACAGCTCTAGCTGTGCTGTCATTGAGGTATTAGAGAAAAAAAAAAAAAAACCAAAGTGTACAGCTCAATGCTTAGTATGTATTTCAAGGTCACTCATTCAAATCCAAATGAGAAAAAGTTACTATTTTTGAAAGGCAATAGATCATATAGAGTAAGTCTTAATGCAGTGACTAGTACCAAGTGTTCCTGTGGGAACATGCATCATGTCAGTGAGCAATCTGATTAGCAGTAAAGGAAAAACACCACAAGAATAAATGAAAGTGGAGAATACACCAGTGTTTTTATGCATCCTACTCAGGGAAACTACATAATAAATTCCCAGAATTTGGAGAAACCAGCTATAAATATGTTAACAGTAAAGTTACTGAAACTACTTATATGAATTTTAAGTTGGAACCAAAGCATCAATCATCTCTACTAACTTCAGTGGAAGCCATGAGAGTGTTTACCAGGACAGGGGTTTGCCTCGTGATAGCTGAGAGTTTAATACAGACAAACATCCAGTGGATAAAAAGAAAACATTAAAACCAACACCCCTGGAAAAAAAAAATCTATATTTAATATAGAGAGAATCAATCCCTGATTCACTAAGATGAACTTAACTGTGGGTTTGAGGTGGGGACCTAGTGGAGATTAAAAAAAAACCCAACAACAAATTCAGAAATAGAGAGCTGTTAGACAACTGGGAAAAGAGAAAGACAGCCAGAGAAAGAAAAGGGTTGCAAAAGTATTCAGAGAATATTCAATTGAAAAGAGAGACTGAAAATTTGAATTTAATAGAGGAAAATACAAGAAATTTTTAGATCACCATCATAACCTATTTATTAATTCAGAAGACATGGCTGAATTTATCAAGCAGAAAACACTAAACTAGTAATAATAAATTCTTATGTAAAAAAATTATAATTGAGAAAACACTACATATAGATTTTTAAAAACAACTTGCCTGAAAACCGAGGAGTTTTTCACTAGGCTTAATATGCCTCTGAAATTCACATTCCACTGGTTGTATTACTTTGATGCCATCTTCATAAAAAACATAAAACATGTTCCCAATTCCCAGACCTTAGGGACAAAAACACATTGAAATGTATAAAATTAAATCATGACAAAGAAAATCCTTGTCTTGAACTAAAAACCTAATCACAGTTTGGTATGAGATCAATTTGTTAATGCGTATAGTGGCAATACAGCTAAACCTATGGGATCTTTTGTTGTAAAACTAAAACAAAACAGTTACATTATTCAGAATATCACATAATTTTCTCCATTGGCAAGACAGTGTCTTTATGAATACAGATCTAGAAATACACAGTTTGACAACTGCAGCAATAAAAGCGATCTTGTGAAATCATCCACACTGAAATCAAATCAATATAAATTCTCTAGGTTTTCCTTCTTCTTTTTTTTTTTTTTTCTTTTGTTTAGGGATGGAAGACTTAACATAATTTCTGTATAACACTGAAAGAGAAGACCAGAGTCTTTGTGATAAACCCTTACTTGGTATTTCAGTCAGAAAAGGAAATATTCTCGATTTTATTTTATTTGAAAGACGGAGTTGGGCAGACATTCATTCCAATGCTTAAGGGCCATAGATTTTTACAGAACTATTCAATCCTTCTTCCACAATTTTGCTGAATGAAAGACATGATGCTAAGTTTTGTGGAGACAGTGGGAACCAGATGTGTAGCATGAATTCTCACAATATCTGTGATCATGGTCATGACCACAGAAAAGGACAGTCTCGTTAGTTTTCCATGTGCCAACTAAGACAACAGCTGTTGATTTACTATGTGGATGTTATAATGGGTGATCAGTTCATATTCATAAAATTCTTTGAAGAAAATCATACTACTCATAAAATTGTAACTGTAACCATTCTGACAACTAAACTGTTGGCTACAATGGTAAAAATGTGCATTTATCCTGGGCATAGGACCTAAATTTCCACTTGACATAACAATGTGTGGTATAGGAACACAGAGGAGTGAAACCCAGGAAAAAGCAATTTGAATCTGAAATTCTGCTTATCCTAAGTTCTGAAGGAAAATCAATGTTAATAGAGAGAGAACAGGCCTTAATATAAAACAAAATAATAAGAAAATCAAGAGGGGGTAGGGGAGATGCATGTTTTTCTATGTATGTATGTATTTATGTATGTATTTATGTACACACATACATAAAAGTTGCCAGTCCCCGACAGGAATCACATAGACAATACAGTCACTTAAAACATAGTATTATGCAGGTGTTCAGCCCATACCCAAAATACAAGTTAAATTATCTTTGAGAAATCTTGTGGAATCATTTCCCATTTCTGGCCAAATTTTCCCAGAAAGAAAGGAGGGGCAGTCTCCAAGCAGGGTTTTCCTCACTTTATATCCAATCCAACTATTAGTAGGTTACCAAAAAGCAGGAGAGAAATTTGTCTGTGCTGCATTTGGTGTAACACAGAAGCAGGCTTGAGTTCACGGAAAACTCCCCAGTGGTGTCTCTTCAGAGCACAGGGTGTACTCAGGGCAATCTGCCCACTCTGGCCAGTGGGCACTTTGGTATGCCTTGGCAGGTCAAACACACAGGCTATATAAAGCAGTATCTTAAGGTCTCTCTTTAGAAAATGCGTGACATTGTACCGTGTGAGAACAGATGGAACTTGCAGATAAGCCTGACTTGATTCTAGGCTGCCTGTACCAGTGAACACAGTGCAGAGATCTATAGCTGAGCAACTGGCGTGCCGTTTCTTGGGGATGAATATGTGAACCTGACAGGAGACAAAACAGGGTTTTCCCTTCTCCCTCCTCTCACTGGCTGAAGTATATTACAGTTATTAGCAGGATTAGCAATACCACAGTGTGAGGAAGTAACTCAGATGATAGCCCTAGGTGACCCAGACATTTGATGAACAGGCTCCTAAATCTTCCACCTCAGGTGCTAATACTCCAAAGCAAGATTTCTAATGTACAAATAATATTTGTATCTAATAAACAGGCAATTTTTTAAGGCTTTATTTCCAAAGTCTGGATAATAGCGTTCACCAAACTGTTCTACAAACTCAGTGACGGACACACTGTATGAAACACCCTTCTTCCATTTCAATACCAAGTTAAGGAAGCCAGTTCATATAACCTTTACCTGTGGATCTAATTAATTTATTCCCCTTTCAAACTTATTATGACCCAAACCTCTTAATTTGAGCCAGTGGCTACAAATTCCGGTACAAGTGTCTAATCTGCATAAATATCTAACCACCTAGGCAAGCCACTTTTTCAGAAGTACAGGAGTTTTCCTTTAAAGACTTAACTTTGCAACCCTTCCCCCACTAAATACAATCCTGCACATTTTTAATGCAATGCCAGAAGCAATAGATAAACAGATTTGCTTTATTGACTAAATTTATACTTAAAACTGGCTAACACTGATTTTTAAAAAAATGGTGGTGGTTGGGGTTCTTTTGCATATATATGAATATATTCACATTGACTTATCTATCGTATTATTACTGTAATACACATGTACCTTCAAAATCCTTTCAGATTTTCTGATACAACTGGTTGTGATAAATTTTTTGTGCACTTGATATAGAAACATCTGTAGGCACTAAGGCCTGTGTCTAGTTTCATGATCTTGATTGTCCTACTGATCACCCATCCCTCCCTTCCTATCTGTAAATACTTTGATAACAGAAAATGGCAGAGTATGCATGGCCCAGCAAAGTTGGTGGTGATTTTTACTGGCATCTTCAGTGTGTTGCTCTCTCGTAAAATATTTCCAACGTTGTAATTAGTAACAGCATTTGCTGGAAACACAAGGATTGGCCAATGAGAAATGCAGGAGAGATTGAGAAAATCTGTTCAGGAGACACAAAATCTGCTACTATAAATTGCTTTTTGTTTAGTTTCGCATTAGTTACAGAGAAATTTGAATGTCTTTACCATAAGCACTCTGGCAAGATATTTTTTTTAAATTGGTCTTTTTTGTCATAGAATTTAAGTTTTCCTAGGTGCATTCTAACCACTGAAAGCAAAAAACTGACTTGAAAAGACAATCATCTAAAAAAATCAAGGGGAGACTGATCACGTTTTCAGTTTTGAGATAAAACATAACTGATACTTTCTCAATAAGCGGTGAGAACACCATACTTTTGCGAATTTGGTACAATCATGTTGCGTATCAGTTTAATCATTAACAGTGGAATTGTATGAAACTCTAAACACATCATTTATATTCTACAAGGCCAATAGAGCAGGAGGATCACAGCTGAGCTCCACTACAATCAGGGAAATGAGTCTTTGTACCAGCTGAGCAACTGGTAAAACGAATTAAAAAATAAAACTAGTTCATATTTATAAATAGACTGGGAATGCCAAAGGTTACTCTGTACAGGCAAATGAAATACTGGATTTTTGAATCTTTAAATTAATTTAAATCAGATTTTTTAAAAGTCTACAGAAATACCATTTCTAACATGAATTCACAGCAAAGCCTGATCCACTTATTATCTTATTCTCTTGTATTATCAATCTTCCAATGGAAACAATTGAAACAATTTCTTACTCCTGAAATACATTAATTCCTAAATTGCAACTTTAGATGAAGAACACGTGACTCAGAGCAACAAAATGGGAATGCAGGACAGCACTTAGATTATGGTATTTTTCTGGAATATGAGAAAATTTTTTGAGATTATGTCATATATATGAAAATTAATACCTATCTTTTGCTTTTAAAATAAAATTTCCATGATTTTTATAACACCTGATTGTGTTTTTATTTATACTTCTCCTTTAGTTCATTATAAACATCCATCCCCTGTCCCAACATTTATTTACAAACCTTTCCTGAGTATAAGAATAAAATGCTTGTTTTTATTAAGCAGCAACAGGTATCTCAGTTTTAAACTGCTGAAGATTATAATGTCAAGTAAGAGAGATTCATACAAGAAAATCAATCTCAACAGCATATAGGCTGACCAGTTGGAAGTTTTATCACAACAACAAAAGATAAAGGTCTACATTTTAAATCTGAGCTTCTTGTATATCTTTGAGCAATTGTCTGAAAATTGTGAACAGCTTATTTCCTTCTCTCTCCCAAAACAGAAAAGCAGCTTACAAAATTATGAGCCTTTAAGGGATTCACTGCCACTGTAATTTTTCTTTAAATGAAATTCCTCAGTGTTGCAAGGGGGAAGGTAATTACTGTAACTCTAGAGTATGAACAAACATTGATACACACACATAAAATAAACAACAGATAAGCATTTCATCATAATACAGAAAATATGAACAAAAGTAATCGCCATTAGTACCTTGCTCTCGCCACAATATGTTTGCAACTGCAGCATGTAAGAGAAAGAAAGAACAGAAAATACAAATGAACAAGATAAAACAAGAAATGATACATTAATTCTGAAATAATTATGATGCTTTAACCTCTGATTCACTAAAATATTCCTACAGGTAAATCAATGGAAACAGTGAATTAACGACAGTTCTCTCTGTCACATGACAAAATTGTGTTTAGCCATAGTGGTTACTGGGGATAGGGTAAACCCCATCACTCCCACTGAACTCCCCCAAGCTAACTCCATCAGCCAGTATCAATAGTTTGTTTCACATTCCGTTACAAAAAGCATGTGCAGTTTTCATGCACATAAATGATGCATATTAATCACAGGCGATGCAATTTTCATAATTTCCTTTAAACCCTGGACTTTGAAGAGATTGATTTCAGGATACAGTTATGAGAGAAATATGCAAAATCAAAAGATACACAAGATAATTTTCTGTATGGCTGTAGAGCAACCATGCTACCAAAGTTGTCATGTATAATGTTTGCCATTATCTTTGGAAGACCAATATCGGAAGTATAAGATGGCATGGTAACCTACTAAATGTTTACATTGATTTTCCTGTGAAAACATAAATTATATTTGGTCATCTTGTTTACAATTGGATTTCAGACCTTTGAGACCAATGAAAATTATACTATCCTAATATTGCTCTTTCTGTCTGTGGAGTGAAAAAAAAAGAAAGCAAAAATAATTTTGCAAATCTTAAATATTCAGACCTCAGCATGCAACAAAATAAAATTTTTAAAACATCGTCACTGAATGCCAAAGCATATTGCAAAGTTATGATCTTAAGAAATTTAAAAAAAACCCAAACAACTTAAGGTAAAGGAATACAACACAGAAAACACATATGTCACATACACACATAATGAAATTGAGATGTTCATTGAAACACAGTGTTGCAAAAGCTAAAAATTAGTATGCTTTAAAAAAAAGTTTGGAAAAAGCAACAAAAGATACATTATTAAAAATTATGTTGGTACACAGAAGTCCCTCAGCTGCTGACAGCTGAAAGTTGAGAGTCAAAACAGGAACTATCACTCCAGGAAAGGCCCGGATACTATGACTTTCCAAACATCACTTGTACTTCAACAGACAGGAGAGTGAAAAAACAGCCCCGGGATATGATGCAGGCCTTTGGGTCTGGTACTTCAACGAGTTTTGGATTCACCCCCATGTCTATGTATCTAGCCTGAACTTCATGGATTTGTCTTCGAGGGCATCCAAAAGATTTCTAAGGATGTGCTAAACAACATCCCCTGCATCCATCCTGACAGCCAGTCACCTCACTGCAGAGGGCTGCCAGGCTGACCAGGAACGTTTTCCTCTGTAAATCCATGCTGACTGCTCCTAAACACCTTCTAGTTCTGGGAATGGTTTTCAGGGTGAAATGCTCCATCTTCATTCCACATATCCAGGTGAGGCTGATGGATCATGTCTTGGATTCTCCCTCTTGCCCTTGAAGAGTAGTGCTGGCTTTCTTACAGTCTGCAGGAACCTCCTCGATCACCATGATCCTTCATAGATTGTCAAGAGTGGCTGCACAATGCCATGGGCCAGTTTGCCCAGTGCTTGTGGATGCATCCTATCCAGGCCCTTTAACCTGTGAAAGTCCACTCCGTTTAAATGGTCTCAATCAGATCCTATACACCACAGATATGGCTTCCTTGCCAGAGGATGACTTCCTTCCCAAACTTTCCCACTGGTGTCACATTCCTATAAACAGTTTTGCCAGGAAAGACTGATGTGAAGAAACCTTCAGCACAATTTGCCCCCTTTCACATCCTTTGCCACAAGGTCCTCACCCCCTCAGCAGGCCCACATTTGCCCTCAGCCTTCTTTTTCCCGCTGATGTCTCTGTACAAACCCATCTTTTGCCCTTTATGTCATTCACCAGACTCAACTCCAAATGTGTTCTGGAACTTTTAAGTTGGTCCCTACATGCCCAAACAGTGGCTCCAGAGGCAGATCACAATTCTGTATTTGCTATGTTATCTTACACAGCCTTTCTTATGTAATAAAGCAAACTGATTTCCCCAGGGCAACCTGGAGGATTTCCTTTAAAATTAGTTTTCTCCTCACATTTTGAGGAAATAACCATGTAATACATGGCACTTGAGGTCCCATAAATTCAGCCATAATGTTCTACAGTTTATCAGTGTTTTTCTAGGGGTGACATAGAACAGAAAATAAAAAGTAATTACAATTATGCAGCTGTGTGGAATTGCACAGGATCAAACAAAATGATTTAAGATGCTAAGTACAGAACACATTGATTTTAATGCAAAATGATATGTATGATTCTGAGCTTTGGTCAGGAAAATGGGCAGGATAATATAAGCGTTTTAAAAGCCTCACATATTAATTTTAAAATTAGAAAATCCGCTGCAAGATATTTAAGACATAATTTAAGAATGAAATATAAAATCATAAACAACAGCCACCATCTCACCTAACAGATCAAAAAACCTCACTTATTTTTTTAATCAAGACTTATGTTCAGGAAAGATGTCAACTCTTGAGATAAAGAGTTCAATGATGGAACAAGTACAACCTGTACAGATATACAGTATGCTAAGGAACATCTTGTTTGCCTTCCTTTTTGGTTAAGCAAAAATTAACATTTACAGCCACACTTTATACTAAATTCTCAAACATTTGTAAACTTCATGATGTAAGAATACATAATTACTGACAGATCTCAGCAACATGTTCTGGTTTCAAGACAGAATATCATCATCTCTCTTGTCCAGATTCCATATAGTTATTAAATAGTATCAGGAAATGTACTGTGAGCCTTGCAGAAGACATTATATTCCAGAAGTTTGTGACCTTAAGTAGGCTATGTCTGCTACATGGGGCCTTGTACTTCAGGCTTGGGACGCCTGCATGTCACACGGGTACCCAATGCAAGGGTATGTGCTGGAATGCCCATAGGAGCCTGCGCTGCACACTCACGGGTCTTATGACAAATATAACATTGCAACCTGCCAGAAGATAGATGGGTTTCTTTGTTACACCAGATAAAACCACCACAGCATGGGAGGGAGAGGGAACCTCTCCATGGACAGCGCAGCTTGCTGTGGGAAAGTCCATCCATAATTAATCCCACGCTGCATAAATCCGCAATGCCCAGCATGTGGAGGGTTGCAAGATTTACTCACTATCTATATTCCTCTTTTTTTATTGTAGCTTATTAAAGCAGGTATTTTATTACACCATTTGTTGTTGGGCCTTTTATATTGTCATCAAAAAGAAGCCTGCATTGTTCCTCTCTCCCTCCTCCTCCAGCAGTGCAAAACAAGGGAGAATCCAAGTTTTCTTGAAAGAAGTGTTCTTTCTTTCTCTTTGTTTTTTTTTTTTTTTTAAAGCACGCTTACAGCTCCATAAAAATCACTCTTCAGGGTCCTTACATAGCTATTCTGCGGTTTTGTGTACAGCCCTAGCCTTTGATTAGGAGCAGCTAACATAGCATCTGAATGCCTGCTCTTCATCTTTGTTATACATTGTCTGTGTTGGCTGAATGGTAATAGGTTGCACATTTTTCACTAAACTTTGTCCTTAGTAATTCATGCAATTCTGCAGCAGACTAATAGCAGTGTAAATTCTTATCCACTTTGGATGGAAACAACTGCAAAAATCCATGGTATTTCTAGTACTAAATGAATAAGGGTACTACAATACCACTTTCCAAACAAATTCTGTATCCTCTTTTTTATCACATTGGTAATAAATGTCATTACATTCACTTTTCTGTCTCAAAAGACAATTTCAACGATTTCAGCTATGTCAACCAGTGTTCTCCCTCCCTGCTTTTCTTTTCTTCAAACATTCAATGCATTTTGGAAATAAAGCGTGTGTGTGTGGGTATGTAAAACTGACATTGAGTGAGTTTGAAGACTAAGGTTCTACTTCCTTTTGGTATTATAATTAGCTGTTCAAATTTTCAGCATGCAATACTATATATCCAGACATACTCAAACAAAAGGGATATCAATTAAAACCTTAATATCTGAAAAATTTCTTTGTTTGCTGCACTGAGAGAACAATGCAGTTTAAGATGGCTTTAAAAATAGGGGAAACAGAAAAAGACACTTCTCTGCATTATATAATATTCCGAATAAAAAATTGCAGGGGAAAAATGCAAATAATGTTTGTTCATGAATATAGAACCACCGCTGTTAATTCCAAGTTTCATCTCGTCAAAACACAAACTTTGCATTCAATATTTTGTAAATATTTTATCTGAATTTCTATCAGAACTCAACAGCTGATTTAAGAAAACAACAGTTTCATATCAGCTGATTGTTCTAAGCTTTGTACTGTCATATAGGAAACTGCTGTCCCTTTCAATGCCTTCAATTCCATGACGGCAAGAGGTCACAAGTAGATGTAATAGAAAATAGGACAATGAGGAAAATGCAACAAAGTCACATGACAAAAATGTGTAGTTCAACATTATTTTTAAGAATTTTCCTATCAAAATCTTCTTTAATTTCAATTGCATTAAAAAAATAATGTCAAGATGTTTAAAGGGATGCAGTCTCCTTACTTCACTAATAGCCACCACCACCATTGTCAACTGTTGATTAATCCTACATACATGATAAATAGAGTATATATGTCAATTACTCTCTTTTTTCACATCTCTAATGTATAAACACTTGCCCTTGTGTTACAGGGTAAATCTATACCATAATTACTATCTTTTTGCTGAACCACGTAAGATTTTATTATTTGTATATTAAAAATAATTGTATTAAAACTCAGAATGAGGTTGACACGAATTACTTTTTGCTCAGCTTCCACAATCCAGCCAAATGAAAAAAGTTATTCAGATAACTGCTTTTAATTTCATTCTTTTTCTACAAGAAATTCAGATTTGGTTTATATACAAATGCAAATACATAAAACCTAATTTTTTTGTGAAGCCAACACTTTTTTAAAGTTTTTATTGCTTGCTTCAAGTATTTTTAAAATAATTTTCATTAAAAATTCTTTCAAAATTCCAGTCTGTTCTTATGTGACATGCACTTCAATTTCATTTCAGGTTAGCTAATATAATAACCAAAGATCTGGTTTGTGTATATTAGACTATTAGTTATCAGTTAAAAGTCAACAGTTGACACTTTAATTTTGTTCAAATATGAACGTGTTTCCTTATTTTTCTATATTTTGTATAACTCTTTATAACGAATCATGCATAAGTCCTTTCCCATAGCACATTAACTCAAACCAGTCTACACTAGCAGGAAGAAAAAACAGTTCAAGAGCTGAATTACTTTAAGCTTGAAATAAAGCCTTTGCCTACGATGCTGTCAACAAGTATAAACTTGTTTAGCTCTGCCATAAAATAAAACGCCAGCATAAATTATCTCTGAGGAAATTAGGTAAATAGGTACCATTCAGTATCAGATGTGACAGGAAGATTCTATTAAAATTGCATAAAGCCTTTCAGAGAGAATTTAGGCCATAAATCACAGTCAAAAGGCTTTTAGTCTTATTCCCAGTTCTAGAGCGTGAAGATGTCTTGTTGCTCATCATGGCCATAAACCTATCAAGTCAATAGCATTCAGATCACATAATCTTGTTAGGTGATAGGACTATGACATTTCCTAAAAAAGGCACAGTTAGAAATAGAGCTCCTTAACAGCATGGAGCAGTTGTATTATGTTTTTAAAATGTATTCCTAAGATACAATGCATGAGGCAGAGAACTTTTGTTCTCCTTTTTCTGACTAGGGAAGAGAATCTAAAGGACAAATTATCTTACCATATATGATGATGTCATAGTGGGTGAATTCAGTAACACAAGAGCCTATGGTTGATAACCAAAATCAAAGCTATTAAATATTAAAATATCATCAAGTACGCTCAAATTGGTCTTGAAAATGTCTTAAAAGCTTTACTTGATAACTATCTATCGTGACAGTTGTCTCCCCAAGGTGCATACATATGTCTCAGTAAAATTTAGAGAAACACCTAAGAAGTCATTTTAACCAACAGCAAACTAAACTGCTCTTTATAACACAGTATTTTCAAAAAAAAAAAACAAAAAACCAAACCCACAGATCTATTTCACTTTAAAGGAAACAGCATGAGTTTTTATGGTCTATAGCTCTAGTATGGTAGAATTATCGTAAATTGAAACAGAAAAGAAACTAAAACACAACTGATGGACCTGTCAAAGTCCTCAACAAACAAAACAAAAAAATACAGATTTTTGAAGTTACTTTACTTCAAAATATTTTACTAGTAGCTAAGATAAAAATTTTAAGTACTTGAAAATTACCCCTGAAAATATTCACTTGTCTTTGATGATGAATATTTTTTATTTTCCTGCTTTTTACACTTCCAGATTTTCTTCATTAGAAAAAAAATCTGTATGCAGTGTAATCTGATGTTTCATATGTGTATCACATTACATCGATATATCCTACACTATTATTTCTCTTAAGTATTCCACTATTAGTGTAAGTCTTCCTTGTTACCTTTTTTCTAAGTTAACAGAATGGTTTTATTTGGTATATTTTGCTATGTATTATATTCCATATTCAGCTAATGTTACTTTGACTAAAAATTGAAATTGGACCAAATCCATTGGTTCCATTGCAATGGAACCTCATTAAATAAATAAATCCCACAGATGGAAGTTGTAATTTATTCCTCCTCTATTTGTGATTATTATTGTACTGTGTATCACAAAAAAGGCAGTAACATGTTGCCCACTTCACCTTCTCCTAAATTTATTGTCCAGATACACTGCCAAAATATCTTTGTTCTATACTTAAATTCTTCAGCTTCCAAACATGTTTCAAGAACAGCAAGATGATGACTTTGGTTTGCCCTATGGCTTCTAGGAGTTGGGCTGATCCAATCTGTGTTTGTGATTATCAAATGTAGTCATCAACAAAAATCTACAATGGAGCTGTCCATTTGTGTGTTCACGCTCTAAATGATGCTAAATCCAGTAGTATGGTGGAGAAAGCTATCCATTAATAAAAGGTTTGAGAGTCCCTTAAAATGTATCTGCACGTACCACAAGCTAGAAAATGAAAAGCCATCTTTTATCAGTTGCTGCAGGGATGCTGGGCGCTAGAATATAGAACCTGTTTACAAAAAGAGAGAAACTGGAGTCCTTAAGAAAAGAAGTCGTCTTAATCATGATGAAATCCCATTTTTCACCTAACAGAAGAAGTTCCAGCAGTCTGACATTCCTTTATACCATTGCAGCAGCAAAAACCCTGGAAATCATCACAGATTGCTGCTATAGGTAGAAGAAAAGCATCGTCATATCAGAGCTATTCAAGGTTTAAATTGTACTGCTATGAACTAGTTTGGGTTTTTTAATGCTCTGTTGACAATACATATCTATAAATATTTTTGTCCTGTATTTGTACAGAAGCAGGATAATTGAAAACAGGCTGACTATCTTCTACCTTACAAAGGAACAAAAAGGAGGGTAAATTATGTGCAGTCAAGACAAGTATTTAAAATATCCAGGTCCAAATGCAGTGCAGAGAAATACTTGCTAAAAGTTGTTTCAGATGTTTAGTCTGGTGCTATTCATTTTGAATAAATTTCAGAACTCATCACAAATTTAAGAGTGCCATAAAGCACCACTATATCTGCTCGTAGTAGTTCTCCCACTTTCTGAAACTTAGTAACTCAAGTAGCTGTCGGCTAGTTAGACTGGGGTATATGACCCAGACAAAAAACCACTACACTTGCAAATTCAGTAAGAAATCAAAAAACAAGAATACAGTTGTAAGTCAGCTAATATGTTCTAACAGAGACCAGGTCTTAACAGACAAACCTGGTTATATTTTTTGATGTAAATAGGAGTTTTGTGATATAAAAATTTGTATAGTTGTAACCTGTAATTTTTCTAAACATCTGATTTGTTAACACAGAATATTCTGACTAAATATTAGAGTTATTTAATAATGGTAAAGTATATGTTAATTGAATCTGAAAAACTGCCAAAATAATTAATCTGAAAATGTGGTTAAATCATTAGTAAGGTGAAGAAGAAAGTTCTGGAGCATGTCAAGATCAACAGGTAGTGAATTATGTCTTAACCACTTTGATCAGTGATCTGTAAACAAATACAAAATCATTTCCTAAGAAGCCTGTGAATTACCTGTAATGATAAATAACAGTTTTAAGAAATTATTTGAATGACTTTGTCAAGTTCATCTCTAAAATAAATTAAATTTTGTTATAACCAAATAGAAATGTACATGTCTTGGAAAACAAAGAACAGACCATGACTAACTGAGACAGGTGAGAAGGAACAGGATTTGGAAGGTGAGGTCTGATACCATATAGGAGAGAAATATATAAACAAATTTCTGCTGCTGCTATTAGTGGAAAATAGTGAAAAATGGAAGTAAAAATTACCAAATACTACCAAATATGTATTTCTCTTTCCAGAACATTAAGGAAACAAATAATGCATTTGCTCCTGCAAAGAGCAGTTCTTATTAAAAAAAAAAAAAAAAAAATCTGCACCAAAACAATTAGCATTCTCAAGACAAAAATACTGAATACTATGGTAACTGGCTTATTATGAGAAACATATATGCGTGTGTGTGAGAATTTGCAATTATTTTCACAGGGCAAGAATTCTTAAGAGTTCAATTTATAGGGGGGAAAAAAAGAGAGACTCAAAGGAGGCAACTGAAGGAAAAACTGACTTCAAAATGGTAACTAAGCATATTATGTATTAGGGAAATTGATTCATAAGTAAAGCAAAATACCAAGAGAAATGACGAATTTTTTGACTCTCTGCATGTCTGACTCAGGTATATGCATGTCTGTAAGGATACACTTCAGGCAAACAAAGCATTAGGTCTGTATCCAGGCAGAACAGAATGCAATTTAATGTCATGTGAAATGTAGAAGATAGAATAGAGTTAGATAAAATGGTTCCATCATGCTTAAATCTATGAATCCATGCAATATCTGTTCTGAAAAATAAAAATACACTGGAATGAAACTAAAACCAGATTTTAAACTGCTATTTGTATTTACAAATGCGATTACACCAAAGACTCCTTCCAACACAACTGAGCTCTCTCAGGTATTATGAGAGGATCACGACAGTAGGGGAGACTCTTGAGTCCTCAATGAGATTTAGACCAGGTCATTAATCCCCAGAATGTTTTTACCAGTCACTGCAGGGGTTATTCAGCTATCACCCAGACCAGCTATCTCATTCTCAATGGCTTTAACTGCAGGCTTGAGGGAAAATGGAATTCACAGCAAAAAAAGAATTTGCAGTCTCTGGAGAATCAAAACAGCACAGTTCTCACATTCAGAAGTATTTTAGATACTACTGCTATTGTCAACATCAGAGGAATTAAACAGGATCTGATAAAAGAGAGCAGTAGACATTTATCACCAGTACTTATAAGAGACATTTATTTAGGTAATATAAACTAAAACTTTCCATTATAACTTCAAAAATCTGACAGAAAGTATCCATGTGCTGGGACATAGTTGTTAAATAAACAAATAAAATTTTAGCTACAGAATGAGTTAATTGGTAAAAGGCAAGGCTAAAGTTTAAGTATTTCAAAGAAAATAATTTCATTTCTCTCACCTAAGACAATGTTAAAATGAAAACATATTTTCAGAAGTCTTATTTTTAGCGTACATTGGAAAAGGCTAATGTGCTTAGAAGAGGCCAAACTATTCTTGAGACTGTCATCCACTATTCAAAATTTTACCTATGTCAGACAGAACAATGGTTCTGTCTCAGCTCAGTGCTGGCATTTACTGAACAGATCTGGATGACAAAGCATTTTCAGAGTATTTTCCATTCACTTCCATCTAGATTACCATCCTGATGATGAACCATTATCATCAAAGTATACTGACTTTCCTTGGTAACTGCATTTCAAATTTCTGAAACTGGAAACTTTAAAAGAAACAAGTCCCTAGCACCCTCCATTCATACTTTGCATCGCATAACTTTATTTTTCCTACTAGCATCACATTTACCACAATTCAGTATAGCTTCGCTATTCACTTCATTTTTTTTTCTTTATAATTCAGACACGTGCATTACATGCATCTGTAATAATCCTGTGAATTATGAAAACCTCACAATCTGATAGCATTTTTAGACAGACAGGTGAGGAAAAGGTTTGCCTATTATTAAAAAATCTACTTATCCATAATGACACTGATTTTAATTTAGCCAGATGTACCAGAAAATACCATATTTTCTCTTAGGAGCTGTTTAAATTACCCATTTACAGAGAAATAAACTAGCCTTTCCCTTTCTGCCACAGATTTTTTTTTCTCAAAGCACTGAAATGAGTTTTCCATAAATTTGGGATGTATTGAAAGTGAGATTCCACAGAAAGATAATTAAAATTTTGTTTATTGTGCAAAGTAACATTAAACCTCAAAAGTTTTCACATGCACATAAGCAATGGGTCCGATAAGTATAAAAGCGAACATTTACTTTGACTAGTAAACTTTCTAGAAAATAAAATACATGCACTGGTAATGGAACCATGCCCACAATCCTTTTTACGGCTTTTGAAATTACTGTCATGTTCAAGGCAGTACAATTGTACTGAATATTTTAGAACTCAACTGTAAAGTTCTCACTAAACTCTCAATAGCAAATCAACTCAATGTTCAGAAATGCTTTTATTTTGCTTTGATTTTTATCTTATGTGACATCACAAAGAAGAAAAGCCCAGATTAACTGACAAGCTAGTGAGAATTTGATCTTATTTTATTCAAAACACTATCCTAAGATTTCCAAAAGGGAGCTCTCTAGTAAGGAACCAAAAAAAAAGTATGTCTGCTTTATTCTCTTAAAGGAGGATAAAAGCAAAATAATTTATAAAATTCTCATCAATGACAGAAATGGTTTATATCATATCATGTGGAAACACATTTACATTCACCAGAAATTATCTACAGAATGTAACTTGTTACCTAATCAGCAGGCTTAGAATTAAAGTAGCTGTAGCATTGTGCTTAATATGTGTGGGTGGGGTAAAAAAAAAGCCCACAATCCTATCCAAGTGGTTTTACCTATGTAATTTTATTCTCTAATAATCCCTAATTTCATGCATGAACAAGAGTTTTGGGGAAAATATAAAAACAAGTGGAGAAGAATTAATAATGAGGCCCCTCCACTTCTAGTATCAGTTCTCTCATGTTAGCAACTCCTCCCTGCAATGGATTTTTTTTTTACTGCATCTAAAAAGTTTGTACCTGTTAAGGTAACTTGTTCATGTCAACAGTGTTATTTTTATTAGTATGTACCTTAGTCTTGCACGTACTGAAATGGGTGTCTGAGCAAATGGGACTTTAAAATGTAAATATCTGCTACACCTAAACTTGAATGTTATAATGATGCATCTGTGGGTTATATGAGTATTTACACATGGACCAATTGTTAGGAAACCATGTTCAAACACCAAGGAACACAGTGGTAAAATGCTTACCTTCAACATACAACACTGAACTTGCAGAGTAAATTACTTTTGTAGGAAGGAAGATGACTATATCTTTTGGATGACTTGTCTTAGAAATAATTTGGTTTCTATTCTGTCTTCATTTACATCTTTTATGACACCAGTGGTCATTCTAAAAACTTATTGCTAGTATATACTAAAGCATTTGTTACAAGCTGTGTTCATTGCATGGCATGTGATTTTACAAATCCTGCTAAGGTAGCAGACCTAAAATTATTACGTCACATTACAAGTCCTGAAAAAAGTGTTTTGCATGGTTGTGGATATCCCTACATATTCACAGCAGATCAGGCTTTCAGAAGATAAAATTACATAACTAAAACACTTTGAAACTGGATGGTTGGCTACAAATATTTTGTTGTTCAGGCCAAACAAGTTTTAACCAAACATACACAAGCTAGAGTTCATCAGGGTCTTGAAATTTGGCAAAATTCACAACATTTTTTTGTACAATTCAAAAGGCAAATTGGTCAAGCTACTTCACATTACCAGGTTGCCAGAAACCTGCATGATCAAGTAATTTATTTATCCTCAGATGCCTTCCCAGAAATATCTGAGCAGTAATTTTCATGACACTTAAAAAACCCCATGTTAAGACTTTTTAAAAGACAATTAATTAGTGTTGCTAAGAGCAGCTAAGTAAAGATATCAACATCTAGATTATAAAATTTTCCTGCATGGAAGATTTCCTCTGAAACATTTAAAGCATAGTAAGCCTATATGTAACTGAACTCGGTGTCCTGTGGCTTGAAAGTGTCAGGCAGACTTGCAGTGCTACTAATTCTGCCTCTGGTATCCTGCCGAGTACTTGGCACTGCTGAATAAGCTTTTAAATAAACAGGAGTAACTTAAGTTAATGCAATCACACTCACTAGTAAGATAACTATCATTTTACTAGACGTATTTCTAAGAGACATGTAATATTCATTAAAGTAACAGATTCAAAAGAATAAAAACAAACAAACAAAACCAACAAATCAAACCAAACCAACAAAAAATGGGTGAAGTATAAACTCAGGAATGGATTTTTCTAAGCAAAGTGAGTAAGAGGAAAGAAATGCCGACTTAGACAAATAATAGGCAAACCAGGTTTATAAATCCCACTACCACTTAACAGATGATAAAGAAAGCCACTTGTTAGTAGTGACAGTGATTTCTTTGGCACATTCAACATAATACGTAGCAAGTGAATGATTTCATTGTTCCTCCCCATTCCAGGCACAAGACAGCATTGGGCAGGCTGGAGCTGATCTGGACCCGCTGGGCACTGCAGCAGGTGAGATCAAGTCTTGTGATTACCCTCAGGTCATGAGGGCCAATTTTGACTCTTGGTATATCTCAAGAACATACAGGAAAAAAGGTCTTCCTCTCACACCCTCATCAACCACTGGAAAACATACTAATACTTGCTATAAGGAGATATCCAGTTTCTTTTTCCCTTCACATTCCCTTTGTATGCAACACATCTATCACGAGGAAACGATCAAAAACTTACCAGCAATGTAAAAAATATGTTGATTCACGGAGTGAATCAGGGATTTAATTTTACTTCTAAATACACTGCAGTGACATCTTGGATATTTTTATTTTATTTTATAATTGAACTTTATTTTTTAAAATCAGCTATCTACACAAATTCATTTTAATTTATTTAATGTTTCATAGTTTTAATACTGATTAAATGCATGAGTGTGGGCGACATGTATTTTTATACTTTTCACAATACTTACGAGTCTTTCGAGCAGAATCTTCTACAAAGAGAGAAGAAATATCTTCATCCACCCCTGCTTCATTCTTTGCAATGCAAGTGTATGCTCCTGTATCTTCATAGCGCACATTGCTAATGTGAACCTCACTACCATTTGCTGAAAGGAGAGGAAAAAATCAACATGCAGACATGCTAGTGCTTTCAGATTATAAATTCAGAAGGGTTTCTCTGCTTACACTAATTAAACCATTTTTATTCCTGAGGTTCATAACTTGGAGGCATGCCAAATTAGTCCAAAGGTATTCAACTGGCTAGTGAATTACATGCACTATTTCATCTCACAGATATCCGGAGTGCCTCAGCTCATTTTGCACTTCAGAGCCAAATATCAATCTGAGGTTTTATATACATTCAAATGACTATTAAAAAAAAAAATTGGGTAAATATTGGGGTTTTATTATGTTGGATTTGGTCACTTCACACCATTTTCTTTATACAAAATAACCCATGGAACATAACAGGTCAAACCTTTCAATGTAAATAAAAAGTTTAATAAAATTATTTTTTGCTCCTAACCAGAGGCACCTACTTACCTTTGGGTTTGTGTGACTGCAGTGTAACAACAGAAAAAAACTGGTGCATTGAAATTTTCCACCTACATCAGTATAGAAGCTTATGGAAACCTCAGGGATTGTAAGTCAGCTTGTGTAGGAATGTCAACAAACAGTCCAGGTTTCATGGGCAAAGATCTTTTAAATAATGTGATGTGAATAATGGTGTGGAAAATGATTAATTGAATTTTAAGTATAGTATACTTGTTCAGCTGTAGGAACTATATAAAAACCAGCTTTGTAGGTATTCTAAGGTATGGACTAGAAGGAGCACTGTCTTACGGTGTAGCACCCTTTTAGCTTGAAGCTAGTGCACAGTTTAACTCAGAAAAATCTCGGGGAAAATGTAATGAGATTTTCAAAATTTTATTTCAAATAATTAAATGCTAGGAAATTGAATTAAATGTATTTTGCTTAGAAAAGAACCCTTTTAATTTATTTATCATAAATATATGGAACAGAGAGGAAGGGAAAAAAAATTCCCTCAAATCCCTAGAGGAGAAATTAAGAGAATGCTGCTATGGAAAAGTAGTTCATCACTTTCTACTCATAGTGGAAAACGTTTCTGCATGGCAATTTTTCATGAATATCCAAGAGAGGTGTCCATGAAAGAACGGAGGACTATGACACCTGCAGGTAAAGTAACTCTTCAGAGAAGCACTTCCCATGTCTGTGCCACTGCTTCTTACAGTGCAGGCTGAGTGCTGTCCTATCCTAACTACACATCCTGGTTTTGTTGATGAGTGAAAGTTTTGAAGGGAACACCAGTAGCAAATTTTTTTTTCCTATGGCTGATCAAAAATCACCAGAAAGACTGAAGAAGCACGGAGACTTTATGCTGGACAGGTCCACTGATTCTGCTGAGCCCTGAAGATTCATAGAAATTAACTGCTGATTAAAGGTAAGACTTTCCTTTAGTTTTGGATGTTTTTTGTTTTTTTTTTTTTTTTTTGGGTTTTCGGGTTTTTTGCAGGTTTTTGGGGCTTGAGGGGTTTGGGGTTTTTGGTCAGGGGGAGACAGGGTTTGTGTGTGTGTATGCAATGCCTTTGCATTCCCATGGAGTTCTGCTGACACCCTTCAGAAAACAGCACATCCATTTCAGGTGTTTATCCTCCAGTCCTTTCTACCATCAGGTCCCCAAATCTCATTAAGATTCTTATCAGTTCTGACTGGGACCAGGTCTTGGACTGTCTGTTCCATTTAGATACTGGACATTTTCAGAGAAGAGCATATTGGAATTTTCTGGTAATCCTGTCAGTAAATACAATCATTATTCTAACAAAAAGAAAGCAGAGAAGATATGTGTCTTGGGGAGTAATTGAAAGACATCACATCTTTTGAAATGTTTAAGCTTAGATTTCAAGCCTTAGTTAAAACTATGGGAAAAGGGCAGCTAGTATGGAAACGATGCACGGATAAAACATTAGCAATCTGTAGAAAACAATAAATACACCTCTCTTTACCTTGAAGAGTTAGTTGTTTGGACAACTTTGGAGTGATATCAATTCCATTCTTCAGCCAACCAAGTTGTGGGTTGGGAATACCTTCAGCGTGGCACCGAAGGCTAGCTGTCACACCTGGCTCCCTTGCCTGGCTCTCTGGATAAACTCGAATAACTGGTGGAACTGAATACAGAAAACAATCATAATTTAGTGAAGAACATTATCTTCATTTTAAGAAAAATAATTATAAACAATTCAGAAGACCCCTGCAGCTATATATAGCAACACACAGATGTGGTATTAGTCAGATATTCAGTGACATTCAATGCAAAAATCTGTCTCAGAAAATTTATGAAGCAGAAAAAATATTCCGTGAGGAAAACCTCTTTTCACTGCCCGTGGTATCAAAGAAAAAAGCCTCAATTCTAGTTCAATACTTTGTGGTTGAGTAATAAGACTTTTACTTTTCCTTAGATTTCTTTATAAAATATGAATAACATACAATTCATTCGTCACGATATGTTGTACAGAGATTGTAATTGTTGTGTTTCACAAACCTTAACATTTCATCTCCATCTTTTCCCTCTTTCCAAAACACCTATCAACAATCCATTCTACCTGCATAAAAGCTGTTTGGTGTTACACTTTTTTATACCTATTCAGACAGGATCTTCTGTATCCATGATACCACTTTCCTTCTTTACCACATGGACACATCACTAGCTTATATTCAACCTAACTTCCCTCTGAAGTCCTTTTCTGCCAAGATGCTTTCCACTAGGTGGTCCGCAGGATATACTGATGCACAGGGCTTGTTCCTCCCTGGGTGCAGGACTCTAGGACCTCTTCCTAAATTCCTGCTGGTTCATTTCTCCATCCTGTAAAACTCTCTACAAATAGAAGCAAGGTTCTGTAGTCCATCAGCCACTCCTCCCAGTTTGGTGCCATCTACAAAACTGTTGAAGGTAGAACTCTGCCCCATCATTCAGATCTTCGATTAAGATGTTAAACAAGACATGTATCCTTCTGGACAAAATGTCCACACAGCTGGATAACCATGTTACCTAATGGGTGAACAACTGGCTCATTGGTCAGGAATAAAGAGTTATAGTGAATGGGGTAATATCTGGCTGGGATCCAGTCACTAGTGGGGTTCCACAGGGCTTCATCCTCAGCCCAGTTCTCTTCAACCTCTTAGTAACAACTTGGACACAGGACTTGAAGGAATACTAAGGAACTTTGCTGACAACACCAAATTGGGAGAAGCTGCTGACTCCCTCAAGGGCAGAGAGGTCCTGGAGAAAGATGGGCAATCACCAACTGTATGAAGTTTAACAAGGGAACATGCCAGATTCTGCACCAGGGATGGGAAAACGCTGGTTGTGCGCATAAAACATGGAATGAGGTGCTGGAGAGCAGCGCTGTAGAAAGGGACCTAGGGGTCCTGGTCGATGCCAGCAGCGCGCTGGCAGCCAGGAGGGCCAAGCGTATCCTGGGGTGCATTCCACTCTGCTCTGCACTGGGGGAGGCCTCACCTCGAGCACTGAGTGCAGTTTTGGGCACCACAACATACAAAGACATTGAGCGGTTAGAGAATGTCCAAAGCACGGCCACAAGGATCGTGAAGGGTTTTGAGGTGAAGCCATATGAGGAGTGGCTGAGGGCACTTGGTCTGTTCAACCTGGAGGAGACTGAGGGGAGACCTCATTGGAGACTACATCTTCCTCGTGAAGGGGAGGGGCAGGCATTGATCTCTTTGTGGTGATAGTGACATGAACCTGAGGGAGTGGCATGAAACTGTGTCAGGGGAAGTTTAAGCTGGATATCAGGAAAAAGTTCTTCACCTAGAGGCTGGCTGGGCACTGGAACAGGCTCCCAGAAAAGTGGTAACAGCACCAAGCCTGACAGAGTTCACGAAGTGTTTGGAAAATGCTCTCAGGCACATGGTGCGACTATTGGGCTGTTCTGCAGTATATGGTAACCAATTAAAAACCTTCTACATATCACACATCAGTAGTATCAGTGACATCACAGCAGACATATTCTTATTGGTAATCAAGTTAAGCAAGATTTAAAAATCCTGCATGTAAATTTCTTAGATGAATAACTATTCATCTTATCATTAATTTTTGATAGAGAGAACTTGCTTGAGGTTGTTTCTAACAAAAAAATATTAACTGTAATAACATTAAAGAAGCGTATTTCCTATTCACCAAAGTTTTGTTTAATGCAGCTCTAAAAAGGTGGAATACTTAGGCTGTGCCACAAAACACAGCTGGGTAGAGGATGAAGTATCAGTTGATAATAAAAGAAGATAACAAGATCAAAAACTAACTGTGTCTATTTTGGCATGAGATTAAATATTTTCAAATCTTATTCAACTATTTACAAGGAATGTCTCAGCATGCTGTCCCATTAGATCACAGAAATGCCTTACATTTCCACATCGCAAGAAATACACAAACGTACTTTATCTCAGATAGGATGCAATAATCAGTAGGTTTCAGGCATATTTTAAACCCAGTTAGAGAGGATGGTCTTTTCAACATAACCCCAATATGAAAATTGCAAAAATGTAATATAATAACATGGGAGAAGGTTAAAAATTAGATAATATGGCTTTTAGTCTCTTAGACTACCAGCTGAGAGGAAGAGCACATAAAAATCAGAGATTTAAGGCTTATATTGATTTTCTGAAAAGGACTTTGCTTTCATGGAAGTGGATCTTTATTTTACTCTCAAGTCTGACATTCCCACTCCTATTTCCTCTCCATTTCTTCCCTGTTCTATCTTGTCTTGCAGAGCATCTGTGTGCTCCATGCTGAGACCTTGCCTTCCGCACTTCTCAGTTCTTCGGACTGAGCCCTGCTTGACTGCACATTCAGTGGTCTGAACAATTTTTGGCACCTCAGCTCCCAGTCTCTCTCTGCCTCACTTCCTAAAATCCAATTTTCATGTCTGCCTGTTCAGCATTTCTTGACACAAGGTCCTTTAGGTAGCCTACTTCATGTTGTAGATTTCCCACTGCAGCAAGGCCAAATGGTTTATTCTTCCACCTTATCTCTGGAAAAGCAAGGACTTCCAGTTCCTTAGAGACCGGATTGCCATCACTGAACACTCTCAAGCATCTCAGCAACAGAAACAACTTTTAGGACCAATAGTAAGGAATTGCAATTAATTGTGTTCTGACTATATATGCCAGAATATTTCTTGTCTCTTTTTGTGTCAGTGAAATATTCTTATGGCATATAAAACCTTATAGACACACACCTTGACAGATTTCTGCTGAGCACATGGGAAGAGAATTTTTTTTGCAGTCCAAATTCAAAGAATTTTCATTTAATAGAAAAAGGAACGAATTAGTTTTACTTGGGCAAAAGTCATGCAATATTTTGGATGCAATATTATTGTTAAGAAAGTTTTAGAAAATAATATAACTGAAATAAAATTCTTCCTAAACCAACAAATAAAATCTCACCTGCATGACAAAATGTTATTGTCACCAAATTAACTACCTAAGCGCTGTTAGTAGATGTGAAAGTGAGGAGAGGACCTACTCAAATGAAGGTACATCTGAGTTTTCTTCTACTACCCCTTGTTTCTATAGTAGATCCTGTTCCCTTTAGCACTGTTCTCTCAGGCACAGTGGTTCTTGCATGACAGTAGGGTTTATTTCTTGCTTGATCTTTCCTCTATTTGCTGCCATTTTCCTCTTTCCTCAGAAACTCTGTGTCTGATGGGTTATCTATACAACTAGTAATGTTTTTCAACCCTTGTGTTGTATTACAATTTTTATTTCATATAACCCTGAATGCTATTTGTAATATTCCCCTATGAAAGAACTGTGCAGCTGAGGCATGCAGACAAACTGAAATACAAGTGCACTTGTGGGCTAAGTCTGTAAAGTTAATTTGATGTGACAAGTGCGATGTAAAGTCTTTGGGGTTCATTTGAATCACTTTTTTGTTCCTTTTTTTGATTCCTTTTGTGTAACTGACCATAAATATCACCAGAAATGAAATTTTAAGTACATAATCAATGCTATTGTTCACACTGACTCTTAAAGAGATATGTTCTAGCCCCTTAACCTAAAGAAGCTTACTTTACAAGGGAGAGATCATTACATAGCTTAAAAAGGGAGGGGAGACACCGCATGTTTGTCTTTAGCAGAGTAATAGATAACACTTAATTGAGTGAATTCTATATCCCTTACCTTTCAATTCAACAAGTAATGTGAGACTGTTGGTTCTAAATATGGTGGATATGTAACTACTCAATACCTCTAACATTTGCCATAAAATCTCTTGAGTATTATTTCAGTCGGATCTAACGGGGGAGGGGAAGGGAGAAAATAGTCTATTCAAGCTGTCTTGAATTCAGGGAGAATGTATGTGTTTAAAAAAGAAACAGGTAATATCTTTGGTGAACTAGGTTCTTCTATTGATGTATATAATAACCCTTCTATTAAACTTAGGTACTTTGGAAAAACAAAGCTGGCAAATGATTCTTCAGACACTATACATTCCGAATTTACAACTGGCCAAGGGACTGGGCTCTCCTTTCTTTACCTTAAGGTATCAAAAATTGCTGATCTTATTTAAGTATCACTGATATATCAGAAGAAAAACAAAGATAAAACTGAGAGACTCAAATTCATTTAGTCATATAGTCTGAGTTGTATAATCTCAAAATTGTATGCACTGAAGGTTTTAAGTATTATGTAAATACTAATAATTAAGATTGTTATGAAAGATTTACTCCTTCCTGATCACTTTTGTTTTGTAGTTTATACGAAAAAGTGTTAAATATCAACCTATAGCATTGCTTACAATATTTACTTTATCATATCATTTGTATAAGAGTAGATTGATTTTTTCACTATAAAACAAGTCTTTTACTGTGCTCATTAGTGCTCCTTTACTGTATTTTTAAGACTCTAAAGGAAGCTCATTTTTTTATTACTATGCTAGATAATTCAGAACTAAAAAAAATCTCAGATTATAATCTTAAAAGTAAATCAGATTTATATATATATAATAACTGCATACTACCCTAAAATACATGATTTTTTTTCTAAAAATATATAGCTGTACATAAATGGAAACCAAGAAAGAACTTAAAATCTAATTACATTGATTTCATTGAACCTTCACATTAGATCTTTGTGATCAACATAGTCTCATTATCCCATTAACCTTTTGACTGTTACTACAAGTATCATTATATTAATTAGTCATTATCACAGCTCCAAGTACTGACCATCATGCCTCTGCTTAAGAAGATTATTCCTTAGAAGTACAGATCTAAACTGTGGAAGAGCTGTTCATTTGACCTTTAATCTCAGTGGATTTAACTCCATTTATCCACAACACGCACAGCAAATAATCCCACTGCTCGAAAGACCTACTTTTCCTGTTTTGTGCTCCCCAAAATATCAACATCCAAAATCATTTAGGAAGGTACCTTTCCAGTGCCAGCTTTTGGAATAGCAGCTGAGGTTTACAGTGCTTTCCAGATGAAAGAAACAATTTCCTAGCAGACACTTTATCACCAGAAAAATCTACATTTGCCCTCCTTCACCTCTCTCAAATTATATTTCTTGATTTTCTAGTCTTGCAGAAAACCTTCTTCAACTTAACTGGAGTTTTGCCGCATTATGTGCTGAACTGAGCCAAACATGAACAATACTAGTATTGTAAGTCCTGCTATGCACCTCTGGGGCATTATTTACACACTGGGATCAGTAAGGGATGTGTTGATAAGAATATAATCTTATTGATAATTTAGGGTAAACCAAAGCCCATAAAACAGCAGACAATGTTGGTCAAGAACCCACTAGTGTGTTCAGCTTGCCAATAACTCTGCTATGTTTGAAGGAATTAAAATATTAATAAACTGCACTTCAGTCTTCTCACTTGTTTAGCCAGTAGTTGCTACCTGGCTTTTTAAATGACAGAAAGTAATCCCAGAAGAAAAATTTGGAGGAAAAGATGTTGATGCCATGTATTAGCTCAGGGACAACACTCTATGTACAATGTGTTGTGGGTCAGGAGGGGAAGAAGGTGGGGGAAAAAAGTTGAAATATATGGATAAATAAATATTATAAGCCAGCTTCCTGGAGAAACATAACAGCAGAGACAACACATTTATAAAACTGCAAACAAGCACCAAATGTCAAAGTAATTTAAATGTGAAGATATTAACAACAGAAAAGGGGGAAAAGGCTATTAAAAAAAGAATGAATCATATTAAAAGCCAAAATAATCTTGGAAGCTGTATTTCATATGTATATAAATGAAAGATAAGAAAAACAGAAAATATTTCAGCATTCTTGAATGAGATGTCAAAAAAAGGTCTACCTAATAGGGGTTTATGCAACTGATTAATAACTAACAAAACAAAGAATGATTGCAGCAGCAGTGGCCAGGAAACTAGGGCTAGAATAGGCCTCAGCAGAGAAACAGACCCTCTTAATGCAAAGTAAACTTGGAGAAGATTGAGGTCAAACATGATTCTGGATAGGATTAAGTAACAACATAGAATGACAAACACTGGTAGTTTACTGCAGAAGGGGTGGCTTAAAAGTCAAAGATAAATTTGAATTGAAATAACATGAAAGCAGTCAAAAAAAAAAAAGACATTAAACCTCACTGGTGATAAAGCAGACCCTTCATCAGTGAAAAAGAACTGCTTAAAATAATTTAGGAAACAAATTGCATATAGGAAAAACAGCTAGGACAGGGCACACTAGCTCTAGAGAAGGTAAAGGCCTGTCTTCAGGACACCAGGAAAAAATCAGTTAAGTTTTGTCCAAGTACAGAATTCAGTGGAACTCGAACAGATGTAGGAAAATGTAAAGTTCAACATTTCAAATCCAGCTGTCTCAAGCTAATCTACTAAAATCATGGTTAGATTTCAATATCATAAATGTGAATTTAGAAGCCTAAACCAATTACAAAATCTTCAGGGAAATGCATTCTATTAATCTTATATTCAACAAAACATTCTTAACACAAGAAACTTACACACTTATTTTTCCCAATGTGTACTCCAGGTTACTAAATTAATACCAAAACCTACTTTAACTGTGTATATATGTATATATAAACCACTTATTGTTCTGCATAACATCACAGGTGCAAAGCGAGTCCTCTGGACTATCTTTCCACCTTTTAATAGTTATTATTGATATGGAAGCAATAAATTAAAATTATTGTGTTTCATTATTTTTAAGGTTATTTGAAGGAGAACATTGAAGAAAAAAACATATTTTTCTATTAAGATGTAACACAATACAAAAAAAAGTAAAACAGCAACAACAGTTCTGCTTAACAAAATCCAGGTTTCTTATGACTTGATAATTAGAACATTTTTCCTTACCAGTCACTTGGAGAATATGAGTTTGATAGAGCTTATCATACTCATCAGCAAAGCAGGTGTAATTTCCCACATGAGTTGTGGTAACCTTAGTGATGTACAACGACCCATCATCTCCAAAATCCTACCAGGAAAGATTAAAAACAAGGTTATCATAATTAAGCCCACATCTCTACAGTGATTATATTCATTATCTTGGCAACAAAGCTGTGATACAAATTTCAGACATCACGAATATTTAATCAGAGTATCTGACAGTAATCTGAAATTCAAACATTATACTTGTGAATGGTGGAGTTGTTTAATCTTGCTACATATATTGTGCCTGTAAAAGAAAATACAACTTCTATTTTAACAACTAGTTAAACTCTGCAGAAGCAATATGTTTATTTAGCTATGACAGTTATTTGCAGAAGAAAAGCTGTTGAAGATTGGATGCGACCAGAGGGAAAAACTAAATCTCTGCAAAAATTAACAAGTTAAATGACATCCGGTGGGAGTGTTGTCATCCTTTGTAATGAACAGACACACCAAAAAAAAAAACACAAAAAAAAAAAAAAAAAAAAAAAAAAATCCTCATTTTTCTTCAATTCTTCTCATTATATTCAGTGATACATTACTGAAGCACTACTGCTGTAAACTGATTTCAGGGATCTGGGATCCCTGAAAGCAGGTGTTTGTGGTCAAGACCAAGGCAAAGGAAGCTTTTAGTACATCATAGTCTTCTACATCTTTTGGCACCAAGTCCCACGCCAGCTCAGCAACAGGTCCATATTTTTCCCCTGTCTTTCTTTTGCTGCTGATACAGGTCTGAAACTCTGCAGACCATCATGTCTTTCACCAGATCAAATTCTGGGATATCTTTCCTTATCTGCACATTCAAAGAGAGGCTCCATATTCTTCCTGGGTCACCTGTTGCTCCTTACACCTTTTTCCTTTTATTTTAATTCTGTCAAGAGCTCCTTGTTCATTAATACAGACTCCTGGCTGCTTTTGATTTACAGTTCATTGTGAAAACCTGTTCTTGAGCATAGAGGAGGTCATTCTTGAAAATCATCTCTCTTAGACCCCTTTTGTTTTCAGCATGATCTCCTACGGGATTCTTCCAAGCACATCCTTGAACAGGCTGAAGTCTCTTCTCCTGAAGTCCATGGTTGCATTGCTTTTTGCCCTGCTGTCTCCTCTTAGGCTCCTCGACTCTGCCATCTCATAGTCACTGCAGCCAATGTTGTCCTCACCTTTATATCTCCAACCCGTTCTTCCGTATTTGTTCCTTCACAAACTTTGTAACCTTTTCTACAAATTCCTCAAATTCTATTGAAGACTTTATCAAAAGCTTGCAAAAGCAATAACTTGAGCTACAATACTTCACTCAGGAAGACCGTAAATTGCACAGTAAAAGAACTTTGATAGAAAATACTACTATGTGCTGCCTTATTCTTATGTTCTATCCTTTGGATGTTATCAGTGACAAAATACTGGGCTACATTAACCTCTGGTTCACTGTGACTACACTTGTATTCCTCTATGATCTTACCTATGGCTTTCCCAATTCATCGGGGTTTATTTTTTTCAGTTCTCACTTTCCAGTTTTTGTTCTTGCCCAGAGAACATAATCTCATATTTCATTCAAGATGACTTTCACTATAACATCTTGAGTCTTTTTGTAGACTGAAATTTAAACATGAAAACTGAAACGTCTATGAAATTCCCTTTAATTTCTCAGTTTTCTTTCTTTAAATACACTCAAAATATTATTCAAAAAACGTATGTCTCACTGTATTTTTTCATCCAAAGCTGTGTGGGCAACTAAATTCCACACTGCAAAACTCTGTGCTTCCAATGATTCTGATAGTTGTTCCTTGGAAGAAGAAAACAACCCACCTAAAAATTTAACTTACCAGGTAAAACTATTAATAACTTGACTTTCTTAAGGTAACTATAGGTTTCTATATTAGCACTTTGGGTACACAGAAAATATTTCTACCAAATCTTCAATATACCATTACATGTTACCACTGCAAAGATCAAAAAAGGGACCCTCTTTAAGACTTCATTTTTACCTTTGATAATGTGAACCAATACCATTGAATTTCCCCTCACAATACCCCACCTGACTAACTTCAAAAAACTTCCATATTGGATGTTTTGATCTTTATCTCTTTCTAAAATATATGACGCAGAAGATCAATTTACTTTTTCCCCCTTACTAGCCGAAAACACGTTTTCAAAGTGTTCCTCTTCAACAACATTATTAGTGGAAGATGAAAGAACAGTGATTCAAAAGAGCCACACTACATGTACTTACATTTTATCTGGAAAATGGATATTGTTATTGCTGTCTAGAATTTTTTGCCTAATCTCTGCCAAATGCATTTGTGAACAAAATAGGGCATAGGATGGAGTGTTTAAAAATTCAGCTGCTACACTGCAGCCTGGAGACTAGTTTACTTTACCATTCCTTATGCTAAATTATTAGATATTGCTTTGAAGCCCATTTATCTCTTACAGTCTTTTAACTGATTCATTGCGGCATATGATATCTTTAGATACCATAGCTTTTTTCTAAGTAAATGGGTGTCTGTGTTATGGTTTCACCCTTCTTTTTCATAGAAAAAATGGATGAAACACTCTTCGTGGTTATTTTACGTTAGTATTTCAATAGAATTCACATGATGATGCTCAAGAGAGTTAGAATTTTTTGGACAGCATTTTTTGTTGGTAGTGGTGAGTTTTTTCTGGTTGGTTGGGCTTTTTTTACAACTACAAAATAAATGTCCCTAGCTTATTGTTATACCACGTTCAATGTCCATTTTGTCAGTTAAAGCAAACTACTCAATACAAAGTGAACTTAGTGTTGTAAGTAGCACTTGAAAAGGGATGGTGAAGTACAAACAGAACAATTTGACGCTGCATGTTGACAAGCATGCAGTGTTTTATTGACTAATTCACAAGCTAAGTAATTCAAAATAAACCCCTGTATCTATACTGACACACAAACATCTTTGATACAGAGCCGTCATACATAAACAGCAAAAAATACAGAAAAGCGGTGTTTTACCTTTTGAAAAATATATTTGATGACAGTAAAAAAAATTGCTACAAGCTCAATTTTTGTTCTCCTACTGTTCAAAAAGAAATGGCAAGGTACTTCTAAAATTACACTGAGAAACTCTAATTATTTTTGTCATACTTAAAAAGATAGAATTGAACAATTATCTTAACAATGATTCCACTGCAATTCTGTTCTCCTGAAGAACCTGACATTTTACAAATCATTATATATGTTATGAATAATGAGCAAAATAATATGAAAAGGAAACTGTAATTTGATAGTGAATCTTTGCTTTGGTCTCCTACTGCTTAAAAACAGAAACTAAAGGTGATTTTTGGTTTGGAATCAGCAATTATTTCCTTGGAGCTTATAACTTGCTTTCATATGCTAACACTTTCCATTTGAGAGTATTTATGACTGTTTGCTGATACCTCTTCATTAACAGCTATAGAAAGACTGTTCCCAGCTTTCTCCCCACAGGAGAACATAGAATGAAACAGACTGCTTGAATTTGTTCATCAACACAGAAGCTAAGAGTGGTTTTGGTTTGGTTTGTGGCATTTTGTTTCTGGTATTTTTTCCTAGCATTTTTTGCCAATATACTGCTGTCTTAAATAACTTTTTGGGTTTTTTGGCTTTGTATAATAATAAAAAAAATCGAGTAAGGAAAAGAACATGGGCTGTGTGAATTCTTACTTACATTATCCTCAAACAGAAAAAAATCATAAAAATTATTTATTATTATAAAAAATAGTCCTTAATAAATGGAATTAGCAAACACAAAGTATTTTTAATTCATAGCTTTTCATATTACCTTTATTTCTATTTGCAGTCTTTAACAATTCTACAACAAAGGAGAAAATTATACTGTTTGGGTTTTTTCTACTAATGGTTATCAGAGTCATAATAGTTCAATTATAATGATAACACACTCTGTGTGTGGGCATTTCCCTTCTTTCTAAAGGAAAATATTAATTTTCTAATGGGAAAACACAAAAACCCCCACACCATCTGTCTCTGAGCTGATCAGGTAGAAAATTTGATGCTAAGAATTAATATTTTGTATTGGTTTGTGTCATAAATGAAATAGAATAAGTTGGCTTTTGCATGGTTGGTATGTTTGGAAATCACATAATTCATTAATTAAAGTTAGTAAAAAGTAATTGTTGAAGTTACAAAGAGTTACCAGATATGTTAAAACCTTTGTTATAAATTGTTAAAGATACTTATATGTCCCAGTTATCTGTTTAACCCTGACCCCTGTTCTTAAGCTTTAAATACCAAGTTAAAACAGTTATATTAAATGTTGTTAGTAATAAGCATGATTAATGTAATGGATTGAAGCATTTGTTACTAAATTGACTGTTGTTTAAATGTTTTATTAAAAGTTAATAATTATTTTAAAGTGTCTCCCTTCCAGAGACTGCAGCAGCTAAGCCCTGATATTAAAGCCCCCACGATTATTTTTAGCCTGTCTCCAAGGTCCTGTAACCGGCAACCACGGCAACCCTGCATAACAATGAGGGACTTTTCCCACCAGTGGAAGGAATGACATCACCTGCTTTGCAGCCTCTAGCAGCCAGTGAGCCATTGGTCAAAATCAACTGACATTATGAACTATGTATCCAATCACCAAAGACCAGAGAGGCTGGACTATGGGCGGGCTGTGGGCGGGCTATGGGCGGAGCTGGGAGGGCTCTGGGGTTATAAAAATCGAACCCTGCCGAGAACTCTTTGTCCTTATGCCCTTGGACTAGCCACCGGAGTGACCCAACGCTACTTTTGGTCACTTAATACAGCGTTTTTCGGTTGCTGCTCTTGGGCTAGCAGTCAGTTTGACTACAAGAGTCTCCAATTCCTGCACCCGGGCTTTTATAATTTTATTTCACAATTTTATTTTTGTACTGTTCTTAATTATTTCTTTGTTAAATAAATTACCTTTTTTGTGGTAATTTTAAGAGTTGGTTTTTATAACAGTTTGCTAAGGGAAAGCTGCATTAATAATTGCACCCAAACAGGTATTTTCAGAATAACAGTTGTTTGCTTGTAAAACACAGCCATTATATATACTCTCCTTCATGTCCTGTACGTCCCCCCAAGCTTTCTGCATTTTATTTCAGTCAACTCATGGATGTACCAGTAATACTAATGTCACATTCTTGCTCATATTTTACATATTTTTCAGTATCTCTAACTTCCTTTATTACAAGGACACAGAGAGTAGATAACCTTTTGAGGGTTAACTGAAAACACTTTTAAAAATAATTATTTAGGTAAGGTTGGTTTGTCAGATAAACTCAGCTCAGGCTTTTCGTGCTAATGTCAAATTACAACTCCTATTTGCCAAGTAATCAGTTTCTCTGTTCACATTGGCAAAGCAATGCAACTCTGCAGTTTGCTACTGACTGTCAGAAAGAAATTATATTCCACAAAGAAATCTGAAAATAATTGCACTTGGCAGAAATCCAAGATGTTTTTTTAAGTTTCCCTTCTAGATTAAGAGGGAAACAAAACCTACATTTCATAAGCACAAATTTTGCATGTCTTCTCTCAGTCTCATGTTTTACAGCTGCAATAAGAACAAATCATGAATCTAGTGTAAGTCCACTGGTTGAAGAATCAGCTGGACAGAAAATTGCAAATTATGCCAAAGCCTAAAGAAGGAAAGCACGCAGTTTAACATAAGCACTAGTATAGTAACATATAGCACTACTAAAGTAGAAGGCTACAGGATCTTAAAAGAACCTCTGTTCTGAAGAACGTAATACCAGACGCCAATTCGTGACTATTAATGCAGGCTAGTTTTAGCCAAAGGAAATTAATCTTCCTAAGCTTCTTTTAAAGTCATTTGAGAAAGCTCAGAGTAGCAAAATCCTTTCATGGGACCATTCAGTGGATCTGTCATTGCTCACTGTTTTAGCTACCACCCACCTCTCTCTGCTGACCACGAAAACAAACTTCCTAACTACAGTAAGACATTCCAAGCATTTCATTGGTTTCTCTTTTCTTGACACTGAGGAGAACGGAAAGAAAAAAGCAAGTAATCACCGATTTTTACAAAAGCTGTATCTCATTACCACAAAATAGCTTTACTAGCATTAGCCTACTGATGACTGGGTAAAGCAGTGATCACTCGGTGAGTAATTCAGAACATCTAACTAAATCTCCAGTGCTGAGGAAGTCTTCATGCACACCTTCTTAAGCCTGTATTACAAATGGTCAGTGCAGAGGTCACCCTCTATTCTTGCTTCCTAAAATAAGACTTTGTGAAGCATGAGCCCAGGCTGTTAGTTGAATTGAGCAGGATTTGGCTGCATTCAGCAAATCTGAGAGAAAGATTATTTCTCTGACTATAAATGAATATAGTAACACTGTACTGTTTAAATAATTAATTAGGTATGTATGATTTCCCTTTATTCTCTGAGCTACAGTAAGGACTGAAATTTCACTTCATGAGGAAATAGTAACAGCTAATAAATGGTAATATCCATTATTCTACAGAAATCATGCAACTGCTTTGGGCTTTTCAAAAAAAATGTCTGTTGATTGAAAATTGGTTTTGCTATTTTGAAATCTAATAATGCTCAAGCCTCCTAAGAACCTGAAGAGGGATGACACAGAAAAGTGACATAAAATGCCTCAGTACTAGATCACCTCTGAGAATAATGACTTCATTTAATATGTAGATGTGTAAAGAGAATTTGGGTTTTTTCTTGTTTATGGCAGACACTAGACATAAGTGAGAGCTTTGCCAAAGTACTAGAGCTCTTGAGGGTAGCCATAAAACATCACTAACCTTTTACTTCCCCAAAAACTCTGTAATTTTATGCTATCTTGCTATGACTCTGACATAAGGACTGCAAATTTATTTAGACATTCAAAATCTCCAACTGAGTAGATGCAGTATATTTTAAATGGAAAATTCAGCATGCTCTGATACAGCTGTCTTTTTTATTGCTTCCTGTTACATAGAGATCTTCAAAATGCCTCATATACCATTTAACTTTTACTCCATTTTAACAAAACAAATTGTTATATAATCAGATTTAATCGGATAAGTCTATTTGACATTAATTTCTCATATATTTTTCAAGTTAACCTCATAACCAATGAGATAAATAATAATTACCCAATTACCACAGTTTATTATCATTCTCCCAAACTGTTCTTTTTCTTTTTTTTTTTCATCGTCTTTAATTGTAGATGTATTTATTACTATACTCCAAGCTAGCTCTGCAAAGAGAAACTAGCTTTGCACTATGCAGTTACTTGGCTCATATTCCGAAGTGTGTCTAACTGTTAAGAGGCCCCAGAGAAGCACAAGTACTGATGCAATTTACCCTTTAAGGCGACTCAGTTTAAAGTTAGATTTGTGGAAAAGGCTTTTAGCTTATTTATTAAGGCACTTCTACTCTCCTTCTTTAAAGACATTTTATTTGTAGAAAAAGTGCAAAGAAGTCACTGAATACTTCCTAAACTTTTCTGATTCTGAAAGTATCACACTATATGATTACATTTTGCTAAGATTTAATGTTTTCAAATATTTGGATTATAAACTACTTAGTTTTAAATTTATAAAGTTTATTGGATTTTTTTATGTTCCTATTGCATAAAACACTGGATTTCAGTTTTACTTTCATGAGTTCAAACCCCTTTTCTTATGTTGACAAAATTTCCTATCTTTGGTTCCTGAACTGCACTCATCTTAAACTAAAAGAACTCATTGTATTTCATAGAAACAAATTTCTCCAGATGTTTCTCTACAAACTCAAGAGAATCCATAAAAAAAAAATTAAAGAAAACAAACAACTCTTAAATTTTTGTATTACACAAATTTTCATCCAATTATTATCTAGTCCATCCCATGTATTTATGAAGTACCAGGAGTGAGACAGACAAGTAGGTAGAGTGTCTCCAAGGTTTATGCAGTCTACAAAAGCCCTGTGGGATAAATTTTGGTTTGTCACAAACTCCTTTATGTACACGTGATAAACCAATAAAACAGATTAAAAAAATACCTTTACAAACAACTTTCAAATATCTTGCAGAGAAAATTACCTAAACCAAAAAAGACAGAGATTGGTTGGGAATCCCCTACTACGTGGCAGCTGAAGAGGATATATGGGGGAGAAAAAAAAATAAAAAATAAACCTAGTACCTTAAAATGATTACAAAATCCGAATGATTCACTTTCCCCCCTTAGCATGCAAGGGGGGAAAAACACATATTATAACTCAAATAGTTTTCTTCAAGTTGATCTCTTTTTAAACGCAGCATTAATGTATGAACTGAGGACAACAGTAGAAAGAAAACAGGGCCAGTCACACATTACTTGGATTATTAATACCACGCCACTTGTGCCAGTTTGTAATCAAGTATGTTGTATAAGAAAAGGGCACATACATACTTGGAAAAATTTTGAATTTAATTCCCATATGAAACGATTTTTTCAACTACACACCTGATTACATACAACAAATTGACATACATTCTCTGTCCATCTTTTGCTCTTTTCTTATAAAATCAAAATATTGGCAGTTTGAATGCCAGCACAGCAGCTTCACTTAAGGGTTTAGCCAAGACTGACACACTCAATACTTCTGAAATATTTTTCTTAGAGCCTTTTAAATAAACAGCAAATTCCAGCCAACTTGAACTAAGCACTTAGTATGAGCTGGAGTACCACAAAGAGATGCTGAATTTACGCTAATGAAATACTGAAAGCTGAGACAATTTACATTTAATACCAATCTTTGTTATCTAAGCATCACACACCCTGCCTTCGCTCAAACCATTAATACAACAATTCATGTCCATCCGTCCAATTCTTTATCACAAGAAATCTTTGCTAGGAAAGATTGATTCCTTGATATCAATGACAGAAAAGACACTTCAAGGTCATTGGCAGAAACCTTTTACTGTAATCACAGAAAATAGTAATGCAGGAAAAATTGCTTGGGTTTTGTTTTGGAGGTAGGATTTTTGTTTCGTTTTGTTTTCCCTCTCTATAGAAATGAATTGTGATACTTTTTAATATCACCTTTGTATTGTCTGGTTCTGGTTTCTGGTCAGGTAAACTGTAAGCCATTGGAAGAACAGCCTGGTGTAAAACAAGAAAAATTACAGTGTTCAAAAACTTTTCAGTAAAAAAATAAAAAATTTCAGCATATGGTGGCACTGACAAACATTTTCTAGAGCTGTACCAAGTATGACTTCTTTTACTATGAAGCTAAGATGTTATGATAAGCCTACAAGGTACCACATATTTTGATGGTTGTTCATACACAAAGACAATAGCAAAATGCCGAATAACAAAATATACTTTCTACACATTATTACAAATAAGATATTTCTGTTCCTTCTTTCTGTTACATTTTCGGTTCCATCTAGTCTGTGTTTAAGCCACAATATGAGGTTGAAAATTTCCCATTTCAAGAAGGATTGTGAATAGTCATTATAAATATTTTGTGGATGCTATTAACAAATAAAGCTTTCTGGTATTTAGACACTTTGCTCTTATTAAAAATGTTTATATTTGTTATACACAGAAGTTTATTATATCCTGCTACATGCTGGTAAACTCTGTGTTATTTAAAAGCAAAGTGCCTCACTGAGGTACATGTGTTTCTGTGCATTACAATATTTCTAAAAAAAACCTGAACGCAGTACTTTCAATTGCAGAGTTAAAAATAAGACCACAAACTCCAGTTAAGTGCAATGCTTATATAAAAATTTATATGCAAATGAGAGTATCACACTGAGTCATGACCATATTCCTGTGCTCTCTTTAAACTGAGTAACAAATTCTCTCTTCTGTGAGACATCGATCACTTCAATTTTACTACTGCTCTGCCAATCACAGTCAGATGTTCTCTTCTGTTGCAACAATAGCTAACTCTTTGTTAACACACTTCAAATTTCTACAAGATGTACCAAAAAAATCTGCCTTCTCAGTACACCATTATTGTTAATATTTGTCTTGTGAAATTAATTCTTGCTTTTCTAAGTACTGCTTTCTGTAATGGGCCTAAATGTTTTTTAGAAGTGCATGTCCTTTACAAAACATGAAGCTTTATACGCTACATTTTCTTTTTTCACCCTTGTTCTTTGCTTTTATTTCAAACAATGGGACAGATATATCCACTGGAAAGACTATGCTACTGTCACCATATAAAACTGTATTACTGAAATACCACAATATGATCTTTTTCTTATATACAGTGTAATCTTACTTCGGAAGACTGAAACGTACAGAAGTTCTTTTTCTCTAGCTAGCCCTTGATTTTCATGATATTTTACTCAAATTATAACTCTATCATTAGCTGTTGCCAACTGCTCATAGAATCCATGTCAGAAATAAGGTCTCTATTAATACAGAGAGGTGGGATAAAAGGCAGCTTTTTCTTCCCCGCCTTCCTTTTGAAATGTTAATTGTTCAATAATCACAGGTTAAACTTCAAAGCCTTTTTCATGAATAAATTCCTTGTCTGATGTTAAAATTAATGTATATCATGTTAAAATCGTGAAGACAAAACAGTATTTCAGTCACCTTTCATTAACTGTAAGTTATGATAGTAGGAACTTCACAGAATTCATAACACTTGCCAAATTGCTGCCAAAAATTTTAAGTATCTTGTAGACAGAAGTTACATTGCATTGATATTTTACTGTGTCAGGGTATGGCAATTCCATTTGATTTCTCATTAACACAAACAGGTCTGTAAAGACAGACTCCTGCCTGGGAGGAGCTCAAATTCTACAAAGGAAGACATAGCCTCCCTCCAATTAAGTAACAGAACAATTTGAAATGAAATGCTTAAAAATTGTTGCTATTAAAACTCTTAAGAGTAAATGGACACACAAATCTGCTTTTAAACCAAACAAGATAACATACTTCAGATGAGAGTGGTAAGAATGTTTCCTTTTATTAAGGTACTCTGAAATTTATTTTTTATGTAAAAAAATAATTATTTTCATCTTCAAGACTTCAGTTAAGTATCTATATGCAAATACTTATAATTTGAAAAGATTAATATATTTCCTTTAGAAAGTTCTAGAAAAAAAATGTTCGTGGGCAAAACCAAAACACTTTTACTAGGTACTTTTGAGTAACTGTCAAAAAATTCAGTCACTCCTACCTCACTTTATCCATAAAAGTATAATAAAGAATGCAGATTCAGTCATTCTCTGTAAACTCACCTGAATTTTTCTTACTCAAGGAAAATTTTTTACCAAACCCAATTAGGTATTATTTAGAAGCACTGTTTCAACTTCCCTATTTCTGGTTGTAGTTTTAAGCCAGACATACATGAACGGAGAATCAGATGGACCTCACTGATGGATCAGTTTCCCAAATCATACTAAATTAGGAAACCCTTTAGTTTATTTTATCTCTCCTTTTGAACAGATCAATGAAAACAATCTGCCATGGATACAAAGGCTCTTGTGTATACTCAAACAGAAAAAGTTCTGAATGTAAACTTTTGAAAAGGAAGTTCTAGATTATAAAGGTAGCTATGTAAGAATGGTATAAAAATGAAAAAGAAAGGAAGGAAGAATATACGTGAAGCTGATAAAAATCAACGAGTCAAAGAGAAATCAGTCTGAGCTAAAGTAGGTCTAATTAAATTTACATATGGATGGATACATGGTGTCAGGTATATGAGTAGACCGATCACTGACCAGTTTGATTCAGAGAAATCTTAGCTATCATCATTTGAAAATCATGGCAGATACATCCTTTTCTGTTGTTATCCAGAGTTCACAAACTGATCAGACTTGGTCTAGATAAACAATTTGCTTCATGTTCACTTTTGAAAGTAGTAGTATCAATTATTTTTCAGGTGGGTTGCAATTTTCTTTCTGAGTCTGTACTGAGTAAACACCTCTGTACAATTCTGCAGTATTTTTTAAAGTATTATTATTTTTGAAAATACATAAATGCCAGTTGAGCCAAGTTCCTAATAGGTAATTACGTCCTACCTATCCTAATTTTT
>VYXC01002882.1:300312-381316 GCA_013397175.1 Platysteira castanea
ATTGTGCCTCTCTGTTCAATGGAACAGACTCCTGGATATCAAAGCACTTTTACTGCTGGTGATATGGCCCTCCTACTTAACGTACTATAGCAATGATTGGAAAGTCAGGACTGTGAGCCACAGGAGTCCATCATTAACAAAGCATCTTTCTCATGCTCTTAAGAAGGAGTGACCTTTATTGCTAGCTGTAGCGTAGTCTGGGTTGCTCTTTCAAGACTCCTTTTCTAAAATAATAACCTGAAAAGCTTAGTATTCTTTTTTGTGTACTATAAAACCCTTCCACATAATTCTTCTGAAAGCTGTGAAATCATTAAGTCTACTAGGATAGCAAAACCACTGCGAAATGACCCGGACAAGTTGGAGAAATAAATATGTAACTATTAATAAAACTATTCAGAAATTATGCTGTTTTTCACCCAGTTGATGGAATGTATATAGCAAAAGAAGTGATAAGAGTAAGCCTATGACAGTACATAAAAATCAAACTGTAATTTTTTGATGAACTAATCAGAAATTAATAGCACAAACTGAATTTGCTAGTAACATCAATACTGAATGCAGACATAACCTGCATCTCTATATACATATACAGAAAAGAGCAGAGAAAACAGTGAATATGCACTGAAAAGAAAAGACTGAATAAGAAAGATATTGTGGGAGTGAAAAAAAATATGCTTAAAATGTTTTAGAAGTCGTCTTATGACATAAAATATAAACCAGCTTTCCACTAATTTTACAATACAGGGAAGATGGGCAAAAGTGAAAAAAAAGTGTGATAAAAGTTCTGGTGCCTGAAAAAAAAAGGAGTAGGGGTTACTTCTAAACTCAAATTCCAAATGTACTTGATAGACATTGGGATGTGCAGCTATCCTGCACCACCTGGATTAGCTTCGGGATGTTCCTAACTGAGCATGCTGGTCTAAGGTGCAGAATAGTATTCCCATTCATTTGCCCAAATTCCATCTTTCATTATTCATTATCAGGATGGAACTGGCAGAAACTAAATTCTCCTGAAAAAAAAGATGAGAATTGATCAGTAAAAGATGTCATTATTACACAGTGGGGAAAAAATACTTAAGTTTTGGGACTTAAAATATTTTGTACAGCTTCTACAATTATCATGCAACTATAATGGGCCTTGCAAAGTATTACATGGCAAGTACACATGCCCTCAGAAATTGAGTAATTGAGCCAGGTATCCGTTCAGAGAGCTGAACTTGCAAGACCACCAAGAGTCAAAAATGGCTTTGCAAAATCAGTTGGCATTAGATATGTTATTATTAATGGAATAAGGGATTTGTGGAATCTTAAATATTAATCCATTCACGATGCAACATTATCAATTGAAGAAGCCTGAGTCAAAATGAAACACATCACCGATCAAATATCAGAGCTTTTCCAATCACTCCAAACTACGGTTGGCTTTGTGGCTGATGTCCATATTCTAACCCTTGTGACTCATGGGTTTGAGGCAATGTCTATAACGAGGATTGGGTTGATGATTGTAACTGGAGTTACATTTGTAATGTTTGGGATAACTATTGTGCACTGCACAATTGCTTGTGTCATTTTCCTGCTGTTTCTGTCTTTTTTCCTCTGACTTTTCTACAAACACATCTCCCCCCTGGACAACCTGTGAAGTGAGAAAAAGGTCCCAGGAAGACACTTTGAGCCACAGGGCAATGTAAAAGACTTAAACACCACAATTGCCTCAAATATTGTCAAGGCCACAGAAGTGACTTGCCATAATGTAAGTCACCACAGTGTGAAGTTGAGATAAGGACAGATGACAGGAATTTGCAACAGGTGGGCATTTATTCCAGGCCTAGAGGAGTTGAAGTCTGATTAACACATCCTGGTTAATGTATCCAGGCAAAAATTCCCACTGTGGCAAATTGTGAGAAAGGAAACAACTGCTTATACACATGCTGCCCCAAGTTATGGGAATATTTGTGACCACCCATGGACACCCACAACTTGGACGGTATAAAAGTGGTACCTCCAGAATGACTACCAAGAAGACCAGGGTGAAGGAGGACCAATGGGATGCCTCTGGATCCACAGTGTGGTGACTATTTTCTGCTCCATCTCTCTCTCCTTCTCTCCCCGCCCTGCTCCTTCCTATTTCTTTCTATCTCTGTACCTCATATCTTCTGTTAAATAAAATCCATACTACTGACTTTGGCTTACGGTCTCATTTGACCTTAATTCAGGCAGAGGCATCTCTCAACAATCGGATCAGAACAAGTGGAGTAGAAAAAAAACAAAACAAAAATGGTATCCAACCCATCAAATCCAAAAGAAAAGGTAATAATACATCCTACTTAAAAGAAAAACTGTGTAACAGATAAAGGGCAATTCAATATAGATAGAAATAGAAACATGCTGACTTTGATGAGTCACTGTTAATCCAATCAACCACCTCATCAGAAAAATCAGTAGAAAATATCTGAGAGAGATGTAATGTGTTTAAGTGTCATAAGCATAATGTACAAGGAGAACGGGCAACTAGGCTTTTAAAGTGAACCTCATATAAGCATATGAAGTGATACATATATAACTTCATACATATATCCTGGTTGTAACATGCAGAAGATCACACACTGAAATTGCTGCACGGTAATTTACTAGTGAAAACTCAAAATAAACTGATCAGGATCCGGATTTTTTATTGAACAATAAAAAAGCTTTTTTGCCTACGGTACTACAATTGAACAATTTGTTTATTTGTTCATTGCTGGGCTATGAGTTACTGACTTCCCAAAAGGAAGAGGTTAGGAGCATCACCTCTGAAGGGAAGTAGGCTCTGGTACTCCCTTCATGTCATAGGACCTCTACACTTTCCCTCACGCAAGCAGTAAAATGGCCCATGGCAAAACTTCAGGGAGGAGAAAAACCTCCTCAGAAACTAAACAAGAGCATGCAGCACTCGCTAGAGCAAATCAGAAAGCCAGTGCATTGACTGCAAGATGGCATTCCCTCATTTAGGGCATTTGAGAATAAAGAAACAGGTTTACATGAATTTTCAATATCTTTTTGTCACGGTTTGAGTATCTTTTTGTCATGGTTTAGGAATGGTATTCCCTAATTTAATGTTCTCAGTGAAACATGCCAAACCATGTGGTTTGATCATGCCCCCTCCCCATGCAGCAGGCTGGAGACGAGAATTGGAGGCACAAGAGGGAAATATCATGGGTTGAGGTAGGAACAATTTACTGGAAACAGCAATGAAGTAAGACAATGAACAGTAACAGCAACAATACTAATGACATCTTACACAAGAAGAAAAGAAGTGAATGATTCATACGTGATTGCTCACCTGCACCCACAGAAACCCCCCAAAACACCTGACTTCTTCCCTTTGCGACTCAATGCGAAAGGGAGCCCTTCCCCTACTCCTGAAAAATGACATGAGGTGGTATAGAATGCTCTCTGGGTCCTAGACATGCTCCCTCCTGGCTGCTGCAAAAATTTACCATGTTTGGCCAGAGCCAGGACATTATTCTGTTTTGACTATTAATTTTCTCTTTCTTTAAATTTAAGTCCTCCAGTTTATATTCTAACTTTTTTTTTTTTTTTTTTTAAGAGTTGTTTTATCTGATTTGGGGAGCAGATAAAAAAGATTGAAGAATACTTCCCTGACATTTATGGTTCACCTGGGATTCTGTCAGAAGTGAAAACACACACGCACACACACACAAATTTTTCTCAGACAGGGCATTGATATTTCTAACCATTGTATTAAAGTCATGACTGTGTTGTATTAAGAACAATTCAGCAATGTGTAAAGAGAAGCTTGTATGTGGGCCCATACTATCCCATGGGAGAAAACAATGGGGAAAGGAATAATTCATGAGGTTCTCCTGAGATTTTTTCTTAAGAATAATATAAGGGGGAACAAAGGATGAGAAGCTGGAAGAAAAAGAAGAGGTCAGATGTCTGGAGTCCTTTCTAGGAAAGGTGCTCAGTGTTTTGGACAATTTGGAAACCTTTCTGTCATCAGCTGCTGATTAGAACTCTACAGAATGGAAGCCATCATGTTCTTTAGAGAACGTTAGCTTTTAGTGGCATTCTCCATTACAGTGTTTTGGGTTGTGTTTTTTCTTGGCGGGCGAAGGGCAAATATGTCAAGAAGAAAATGGCAACTGTCACCAGAAAAGTGACAGTTTTAATGTGCAAATTAATTTTAACAAGATAAAAAAATGACGAGCTTTGAGAAAAAGATAACCTATACTTAACTTCAAAACCCCCAAAATGGAAGTATTACATGCTTTCCATGAAGGCAGCCTAAAGAAAGACACAATGAGCTTTTATCAAAAGGAAAAAGTTGAACTACACTATTTTGAAAAGTTACTGTTAAACTTTGCATGTGGACAAATCATCTCGGTAGATCTTTGAAAAATGTAAGAAAAAGGGCAGAGATCTTATAAGTGTGATTGCCCCCATGTATAGGAAAGAACCTGAAGGCAAAGCTGGAATAAAATATCAGAAAAACAATAAAGTAAAATAAGTTAAGAAGACTTTTAAAAGTGAATGAATTAACACAAAAATAGTAATACATATTGCATTTGGGAAATACATCTGCTATTTTTCATATATGGGAATTATTATCTCTAATGAATAGTAGGTGAGATAAAAACAAGGGGAAAGTGGAAAGGCAAATATTAAATTTAAGATGCAGGGTAACAGCAAGGAAAAAAATAGCCTTTCTATATGCATACTGAAATATCAGCAAAATGTCCTGTGATACCAGTTCTGTAGTGAGTCACAGCATAATTATATTACAATTTAAGTAAAATTTGCAGAGGCATATAATTTTTCATAATTTCACTTGGATGCTAATCATCCCTGCCTCCCATCAGCTTCAGTAAGAGAAGGATTAGTAGCAAGATGCAGTACTTCCACAAATAGTAGTTATTAGTACCATAGGAAGAGTTGAGGAGTACTAAGGACTTTTAAAATTATCAACTGGATATTATCAGTAATGTTATTAAGACACACTTCATAGAACATTTTTAAATGCACCACTTAAAGACAAATTTCTATTATCATCCTTTGAAAGTCAAAGAGTATTTCTTAATATTTATTTAAAACATCTTAGAGTATATAAGACATTAGTCATTATCAACTCATTTTTAGCCACTCCACAGTTGACAGCTTTAGAGATATATCTTGCACACTTTCAGTAGAAGAGTAGAATATTAAAAAAAAAAAAACCAAACATAAATTGAACTATCAATTTCAGTTTAGACCTGGATTCCTTTCCTTCTTGTTGCATTTTTCCATTTGGGAAAACACTAGGACATTATATTGTTATGAGTTTGTCCCTCCTCGAAGAAAATAGCTTAATTCATATTGAGAGTTGGATAGTGCAAAAGCTTAATTTCTAAGTATGAGCACTTGCTATGATTTACAAAATCACACTGTTACTACTGCTTAGTCTGACTGGTTTCCTATATATGTGCTGACTTCCAGTTATGTTGATCTTTGATGCATTTTACTGAAAAAAACCCCAAAACCCTATCTTCCCAGGTCAGTGTTGGCCTTGTTATTTTCAGAAAATGTACTACTCTTTACACAACATTATTAGTCTTGAGATGTACAGATGTGGTTCTTCTATAACTGAACATTAAGAATTCCCAGAGTTAGGCAAACACCATTGTAGTTTATAATAGAGCCATAGTAAAACCTAGAGTACCTGCCTCTGGGGACATCTTATATTATACAAGCAGTATAGAATCTAGAAATAAATAGAGAGAGATCAAATCTGTGAAAACACTGGAACGTAAAATAAATTTTGAAGTAAAGAAGGTCTGGGGACGAATCTAACCCAATGTTTTCTGTCCATTCTTTTGTTGTTTCTTTTTTTAATCCAGAAACCATTAATTCTTTCTTCCTCCCTATTTTACTTTATCTGCAAAGACAGATTAATATCCCACATATACATATATTTGAGCTCTATTAATTTTAGTGCCTCACTCCACGGATATTGAATCTGACCTTCTCTTTCTGTATTTGAATCGCAAATAAACTATTTATATTAAGAGACTAAACTGTAATATAATTTTTGCTAAAAAAGACTTCCAAACATTACTGATTGTTTATAATTTTACTAAGCTAACAAATAAATGATGAATACAGTCATCCTCACAATTATGCACTCCTGTCACTGGCAGCTTTTACTCCTTCAAAAATTCTTACCATACCTGTACACCAAATGACGACACCGACACAACCCTAGCATTCAGGTAACATTTTTTTTTAGACCTTTATTTTAATGTTTGTGGGTTGTTAACCCAGTACACTGTCACACATTCCTCCTCTCCTATAAATATAAATTAATCTGGCCAATCCTAGTAATTTCAATTTTTCTTTGAATGTCTGATCAACACTGCAATCTCACTGCAAAGTGGGCATCTCATGAGTTTTCAAAATTCCACACTCAAATTTCTTCTAGCTGTGGTAAGTACTTCAGAAATGTGCTCTGGCTAATAGCCAAGCTCCCATCTGGCTTTTCTCTCACTCATTCCTCCTCCACTCCCCATAGCAGGACAGGGGCAGAAAATAAGAGGAACATGAATGAGAAAGCTCATGGGTTCAGATAAACACTGGGAGATTGCTTAATAATTACCATGGTGGGCAAAACAACCTTGATCTTGGGAAATTTAGAAATTTAGAGAATTGCCTCCCTCGATCTGCCGGCCACTCCTCTTTTGATGCAGCTCAGGATGAAATTGGCCTTCTGGGCTGCAAGCACACACTCTTGTCTCTTGTCCAGCTCTCACCCACAGGATTCCTCAAGTCTTTCTTTTCTGCTCTCAATGATTTCTCCCAGTCTGTACTCGTATCTGGGATTGCCCTGACCCAGGTGCAGCACCTTGCACTTGGACTCGCTGAACTTCATGAGGTTCCTCTGGGTCCACTTGTCAGATTTGTCCAGGTCCCCCTGGATGGCATCCCATCTTTCAGATGTGTCAAATGCACCACTCAGTTTCACGTCATCTGCAAACCTGTCGAGGGTGCACTCTATCCCACTGCCTGTGACATTGACAGAGATGTTGGAGAGCACCACTCACGAGACAGATCCCTGAGAGACACCTCTTGTCACTGGCCTCCACTTAAACACAATGACACAGAGTTGTTGACCATAACCTCTGGCTCCATCCATCCATCCTTCCATCCATCCATCCATCCATCCATCCATCCATCCATCCATCCATCCATCCATCCATCCATCCATCCATCCGTACCGAATTGAAGGCCTTGCAGAAGTCTAGATAGGTAACATCTGTTGATCTTCCCTTGTCAAGAATTGTCATCACTGGATCATAGAAGGTCACCACCCTGGTCAGGCAATTGGTTAAGTCCTGCAAGATAAACCTACTCCAAGGTGGATGTTTTGGATATCTGCTTCACCAAGGAGTACCTTCTGCTCCTCCAGCCTGAGACTTACCTCTGCTGTTTCTTGCTCTTTTTTGTTCTCTAATCTCTCTCTCTCTCCCTGTTTTTCTATGTCATTTTTTGAATGTTCTTTCAGAAGTGCCACGAGTGTGTCTGAGCAGCTGCCCTGCTGATGGTCCCTTGGGACTGGCTGCATACAGCACGGGACACCCCCCATCCTTTTACCTGAGAGGCCACACCTGTGGCCCCTGCTGCCAATTCCTGGGCACTTGCACCCAGCAGAACTTTCTCTGCTTGCTTTTCATTGTTTTGGTTTTTGTTTGGCTTTTTCAAAACTCGAAATGTATGTATCAAGCTTAGAAAACACTTGTTCTTTTCATGTCGGCAAAAAAAGCCAACTGAACCTTTCAGTCTGAAGCTGAGCTGTTAGCTTCATCATTTCCATTCATCATTTCCCTTTTATTTCTGTGTGTACAGATGCATCTTCTTGTTTCTATCTACAGCTCATGCAAGCTATTACACTTAGAATTGATTAGTAAGAACTCCAAATAATGGTTTTGAACATCATGAATATTTACAGAAAGGTAACAACTATTGCAGACAGGATCTTGTGAACATGGACAAGGCACTTCTCAGTGTCAGTCATATGATTAATATCAAAATAACAAAAGCCATTATTATTTAACAGAGAACTTTTCAGATGACGTTGGGTTTATCCTAAGCCTCTCAAGTGACTTAAAGCCATCTCTCAAGCAAGATGAGCTTTTGAGCTTTGAAACTGTCCCTTATTCTACAAAGCACCACTGTGAGGAAGCTCAGTTTACTAACAGAACTGACAAAACCAGAAATAAAAAAGAGACAATGTGTGGGAAAAACTTCCACCTTAAAAATAAAACATTCATTAAAAAAAGAAATAAAAATAGACAAACTAGGTATTTGATTGTAGCAATACCCAACACACATAACAGTTCAGGTGATTTCAGACTCATTTGGGACAGCACAACTCCCAATGTAACAATTTGTCCACATTTAGAACTTTGATAATATAAAATGGCCAAAACAAAGAAAGCATATCCAAAAGCATACAACATACAGAAGAAAGCCTATTTTTAGTTTTGCCAGAAGATGTAATTCTAATCCTCATTTTCTAGTTTCCTCTGTATTTTTAGGTCACAGCAATGTTAGGTGGCAAATAGTTGCCTTCCTGAGAAAAAGATTTATAAATTATACTAATATTCCATTTTTCATTCTTTGACAGGTACCATATCCAGTGCTGAATATCTGGAGGGATGGGTAAAACCAACTAATTTTATTATGAAATACTTATTTTGGAAAAAAATACATTTCTGTTGAACTATTATAAAAGAAGGGTATTATTATGATCTGTTTGTACATGAAAATGTTCATGTCCCAGATTTCTCTTTTCTTTTAAATATTTGAAGACTGTACAGTCCTGAATGTATAATTCTGACTGTATTTTGGGCTGCAATCTAGTCGTCATGTGCTTTTCTGCTATATTTATTCTTTAAATGATTGGTCTGTGAAACATATTTTCTCTATATTTAACAAGGGTTCAAATACACAGCAAATAAAAACAGATGAAGTTTGTTGCACATCATTTCCACTTCTTCTCTTTGAAACAGCAGGAGTATGTAGCTTGTTATGCATCACTTTTCTATTATTTATGAGAGGTTTTGATAAAAAGCTGTTAAAAAGAACTTTCTGTTACTTACACTGATATCTTCCAAATCTAAGCTGTTCAGAATGACATTGTTCCTCTTCCAGATGATGGGAGGTCTCAGGGTTCCCTGGATGGCACAACTTAAGACAGCACTCTGTCCCACTGTTGCTGCAGTGGTGCTTATTTTTTGATCTTCAGGCAGACTTAGCTGAACTACATCTGCAAAAGACATATTGCTTGTAACATTGATTAGCAGGTAGTTTCATGAGCTTAATTAGCATGAACTTTTTGTATGCTGGTAATTCAAGTATTTTAACTGGAACAAAAGTAAAAAGAATTTCCAAAAACCCCAGTAAGTTCAAAATATTTCACATAAAGGCTAATGTGACATTTCAATTAAATTGACTGACAAGTATCAGCCTGTAAGAAGCTGCATTTAACATGAAAGTGAATTCCAGAGTTAAGACTGTAATACACATGACTATGTATCCAAAATCAGACACCAGATGTTATCTGACAGTTAAGGCAGGCACAGTGGACTAGGCAGAACTTTTATTCTAATTTTTTCAGGCTAACATCATTAGGCAATGTTAAAAAAAAAATCTTAAAAAAATTTAGACATAGATAGGAGTCCGGACCTTGAATCTTTCTCTGTACATCTATGTACTAAATAGCTCCAATATGAACAGAAGGTTAATTCACTTCTATGTCCAGAACTCACTTGGACACTTGCATAAAAAAGGAGTGATATACATCAAACTGATGAAACTGATACACTCCTCCCTCTTGTGTAATTGCGTTAAGTTACAGGCTGATCAGCTGAGAGTTAGCTTTTCACTTGTGGTGGACCTGACCAAATATAACCTATAAAAATTCTATATTTGTAAGGATTTTTCATATTAGACAAAAGAACTATATAGGAACTGAAGATCATCCAAGTAACAATTTTTCCACTCAGCTGCTAAAGCATGAAAAATCTCTGTGCTTTTTATCTTTAATTCTTCAAGCAAACTAAAAAACGCATCATGTGTCTATTTTCTTCTAATTAGGGAAACACTTTCATATAAGAGACACATTAACTGTTTCATTATAGGAAAGAAGGAATCTGTAAGGAAGCTAAGCTCTTCTATAGGTTCCTGTTAGCCTCATAAAAGCAATACTTTGTAATTAACACTTCCCCCCTACCTCCCTTCCACCCCTGCCTTCCTTCCACCCTTGCAAGCATTAGAAAAGCATGTTAGTATTCTCAGGAAAGTAAGCTTAACTTTTCAATAATTAATGTAAATTATTTAATAATGTGATTAAAAATAGTGATTTTATACTTAGTTCCAAAGAGAGGCCCCCTGATTCTTTCCTCTTTCAGAAGGAATGCACTCTGTGACTCAAAATGTGAGTGATAGTGCCCACCAGACATGCCTAAATGAGACTGACCTTTTTTAACTAGACGCATTACCCAACACAATGCCTTACACTAAGGAAAAGGCAATGTACCACTTAAATTGACTCTTCTGCTGTTTACTGTATTTTTTAAAATCTACTGCACCCTCAGAGGCACTTCATGTTCTATGCCACAGGAGATGGTTCTTCAGTGACACTACCTTGCAGACTTACTGAGACATAATGGCATGGCTACTGAATGATTCAAAACTTCTGGTAGCCAACTAATAGTACACAGACGTTGCTTCTTTACCGAGCTCACTACACAAAGATCTCAAAAGTGAGGTAAGTATTCTGATATTTCATTTATAAATTTGTAGTACCCGTATTTTTCAAAGTCACTACTGAGTTTAGGAAAGGCATGAAGGAGGGATCATGAAATCAGCTGGTGTTATAGGGCCGTCTACGGAAACTGCTAACCTTTGCATGGTAAACTGACACAGGCAATTTAAATTCTACAAGAATTCAAAGTCTTTTTTCAATTAACTTCAGTGTTACTATGGATGCCTACATAAACAAGGCCAGTCACTCTTACAGATGTTTATAACTTTTAATTAGAGGACGACACTAGAAAAGAGTCTCTATCAAATATATAACTTAACATTTCCTACATGAGCAAAGATGATATTCTAAAATCAAAACTGAGACACTATCATTTTGTTGACACCAATAGTTAAAATGCTTTTTTAAAAACGGTCTCGGTTTTAATAGTAATGATAACCTTAAAAAAAAGAAAAAAAAGATAATTATCATAATAACAACAACAGCAACAATAATAATATAGGATGATAACACTAATTTTGCCAGAGAAACTCCCAAAGAATTTCTGAAAAAATTTTCACTCTTCAATACAATATATTGATATGCCATTTGCAATTTTTATCTCATGACTATATTGCCACAAAAAGGCCAAACACAGAATTTAAAAAAATTCAAGAAACAGTTGTACTACCTGGAACTAGTCAATTCACTGATGTTACATATTTCTTAAAAGTTATGAAAAAAAACCCCATTCTAATAAATGCACAGAATCACTGCTTTCCTCCAAAATACTGAGCATTTATGTAAAAACCTTCATATAGTATACAATTATGTATATTTATATTATTATTTAATAGGAAAAAAGGTATGTAAGTTACATTATAGCTTTTCTTATTTTCTGGAGACAAAACTATTGCATATATTTTGTCTTTATTGGGGGGAAAAAAAATTGCCACCCAACCCGAAAAGCCCTAAGCTTAAACGGCAGCACCTGGTGCAGAATCTTTGACAGGTAACTCCCTGAAAATTCGTGTCCATTAACTGTCTGCAACCACAGTGAAAGAAGCAAACACTGCTGGAGTGGAAGGGCGTGGTGTGGGGTGTGGTGTGTACAAAAAGCTGTCAGGTGCACAAAGCAGAACTTGTCTCAGAGTTCAGGCGCTATGACATTCCTTTGGAAATATAAAACATAGGCCAGGAATTAAATAATGCATTTACCATCTCTTCTTTTCTCCTTGAAAGAAATAAACCTGGTTCTGAGAGCAAATACCTTTTAGACAGATACTGATGTCACATCACTAAGAGATATTCCTGACTAGGATGACTCCTAGCTTTCCCTCCATGTTGCATTTGTAGATCAATAATAATTGTTTGAAGTTCAGTCACACACATTGTGTTCATTAAACTTGAAATGAAAAAGCAGAGTAAAGGTTTAGAAAAACTGGAAGCGAAATTAATTGTCTACTGACACCATCACCAAGCAAAAAAGTAAATGTGGGTATTGTTGGTTACAGAGCACTAATATTGTAAGTAGCCAGCAGAGACTACCTTTTACAGCTTGCTATTTTTAGAAGCGTGGATCCTCTACTATGGTGCACCGTATTAATGAGTTTGTTTGTAACTCCTCCAGATGCAGTATCAATCTGACACGCTTCCCTGGTTCTTAATTATAAAAGTTACTGGATACAGTCTGTCAGATAAAGGGGAGAAATGCAAACAAAAAAACCCCCAAACCAAAACAACCCAAACATTTAAATAAAAGCTAGAAGTATAGTTAGGAGATGAAGACAACAAAATATCTGGTTGGAAATAAAATAAAGCTGTTTTAAAACAGGACAAAAGAAGAGAAAGCAGAGTAAATACTAACTATTGGGAAGACACTTTAGAACTTTAACACTGACCAGGAAATAGGAACTCTTACTGAAGAGGCTCATAAATATCAAAGATTTTAAACAATCAAGCAAAACCGGAACCAACCAACCAATAAACCCCAAACAAGTAAACCAAATCAAAATGAATCATTTAAATATAAGATATTCCTGCACTGGTTGAGGAATGTGTGTTAGATGGTTGAAAGGGTTTGATAAATTCCCTGGCTGCTGAAGCCATTCTGCAAACTCCCCTACCCTTCATCCTGCTTTATGGTCCTGAGCCAAATTCTTCTGGCTCCTCCCACCTTGTTTTTGTTACTGAGGTTATTACTGTATTTGATCCAGCTTGAATTTATCTTTCTTCAGAACACGTGAAAGAAAACTGCACACAATATTTAGGATTAATGAAGTGGAATATATCAACTAATCCATATCTTTTTCCTGAAAGACTGGTCAATATGTCTGTAGAATGAAATTACCATTTTCACACAGATCTCACCTGGCTCCTCAGAGTTGCTCTGTAATTGACAGGTCCACACAACTTTCTTCTACTCTGCTCTTTCCAGTAGATTACTTATCAACCTAAAGTATAATTTTTTAGTAATAACCAAGTACAAGAACTTGTACTTTGTAACAATAATTTTCATATCACTTTTACTGTGCCGGGCTTTAAGTTTATCCAATTCCAATCTTTAAATAAGGTTGCTTCCCAGGTGGTCTTTGGAGAGCTTCAATAATAACTCCTTCTCAAAGTGGTATTTTCCCATTTCATTGAACCCGTATCATCTCCCTTTCATCCAGATCCTTCTTAATTTTACCACTACTAACTCCCAGGATTTTAGTTGACTAAACAGATTATGGTACGTAAACAACCCAACAGCTTTACTGAAAATTTGAAAGCACCTCTTTTTCCTCATTGCTTCTCTTTAGTTATCTAGAATCTGTGCTATAGACCTCCTTTTGCTTGTCCTTCAGTTAAAATTCAATCAAATTATCAATAGTTTTAATACTGTAATTTTCCAAGTACTTTCTAATATAAATATCTTTCTGATATCTTTCAAAAATATCATCAGAACTTAATAAAATCAAATGCAAAAATGACATCACTCCAACTGAATCACGAAATACTGCAAATGGTGATCAATTAGATTAGAATGTAAGCACTTGAATTTTCTCAGTTTGAGCAAAATGTAGTAAGTAAACTGAGAAAGGCAGTAAAAAGGAGTTTTCAAAGCTGATGTTGCAAAACTATTCCAACAGTAATACAGATAAACAAATAATGGAACGTTATTTTAGCTTTTTTTTTCTCAAGAGTCATACATCTTGAGTTGCCATTCCTAGTATGAGTTAAGCTTCATCAATATTCTTGTAAGTCAACAGATAAAATGATATCATTGCACTTTTAAAACAGAGCAGGGTGGTAGGGCTCTGTTAGGAAAAAAAAAAAAAAGATGGTGACGGCTGTACAGTGCTTTGACCAACAATTCTGTTTTCTTAATCCTAAGTACATTGGGTCGATGTGCATAACATGGAAGTTTGATGCTCTAAATTTAGCACATTTAAGGAAAGAGTTGTTATACCTGGATTTGAGCTCTCTGAAGTTAAAGAATAAATATTAAAAGCAGGGCTATTTCAGTTCTTTCCTTGTACATGAAAAAATCTCCATCACCTTTGATGGCCCAAAATAGCCTGTAGGGGACTGTACACAATCATTAAATTAATTTGCAGTCTTAGAATACCAAATCAGGCTACTAGGAAGAGAAAAACTGAAGTATATGAAATTTATTGAGGCTAAGTAGTTCCTTACTGTCTCTTAATGATGAGTAAAGAAAAACCACAATATCACTCTGAATAAAAGGTTTTGAAAGCTAAAAAGTATGAGAAGATGTTATATTTGTAGTCTGTGTATCACTTTAAAATTGATTATCTTGTTAAAGGGAGTAAGGGAGGAAGTTCTTACTCAACTGTAGACTGCCTTGGTTAATTTAATTCCATTAACAAATGTGCAATTTGAACCTTCTCATTTGCTTCCATAAATTCTCTGTATTTAATCAAAGCAGCCGTAAAACTTTTCTGAGTCTAAACTAATGAACATTATGCCAAATGGTACCCACTATTTAAAATCAAGACAACATCAAGCCTATATTTATTTTGTTTGCCTATTTCAAACCTAATTTAAAATAAAACAACTTTTAAAACAAAGCAAAAAAGCCTTTTGTCCATGAACTACAGTAAACTCCATACTTTATGTGCAACATTACTTGGTGGTTTGAATTAGCTGAAAGGCAGCTAGGTAATGTGCCTTTTACTCTTCTGGCATTGATCCCACTTTCCTTAAAATGACAAATCAAAAACTTTTTCATCAGTGTCATTTTGCTGTTCTTTTACAGCAATTTTAAAATCAGCACACATCACCATTAGCATGACTCATTTTGTCATTATCTGCTGTATATTCTGCTTTGAACTTGTTGTAAACATATTATTCACATATTTAGTAGAATGTTTCAGTATGAAAAGTAACAGAACATGGTTCATGAGTGGCTGTTCTCTAGGATCTTATGCCAGCAAGTAAGTCTTTCTGTTCCCAAAATCCATTTAAAAGTACACACACAAACAAGCCAAAAAAAAAAAATTAGAAAAAAGCATAAATAACTTTTTCATGACTCCTTAATGTTTTAGCTGCAGAGCTTGGACTAAAATTCAGGCAATACTGTTGTTTAAAAAAGCTGAAAGCTCTTAACATTATAATTATCATTCATTGTTCTTTTGTCTTTGCTGACAAGAGACTTGAAAAATATTTTTTTTTTTGAAAATATAATATTCCAGTAGCTCCTGTTTTTAGGAAGTCCGGTAGAAACCGATTCCATCAGAAAATTATCAGAAAATTAAACTAACGAATGAAAGAAAACACAGTCATTTCTGCATTTATTTATAGTACTAGTCAATGAAATTAACAGATAGTGATTCATAGGTCGTCCTAGGAAACATTTTTTTATGGGAGAACTTAAAGCTTCTCTGAAAGACAAATGTGAAGCTAACACCCCAAGGTTTCTGTCTCCTTTCGCAAGAATAGAGTATATTTTATTCAAATATCTAGAAATATTAAGAGTGCTTCATATTTTAAAAGTACAAAGGATAAAGCAGAATATATCAGCTGACCTCTTGCTTCAGTGAATTTAGCATCAAATTCTTTTATTACTGATACAGCTTTCATCTTTGATTTTTTAGGACCAAAAATGACTAAAGAAGCAAATATCTTTAAAGAAAAGTCTTAAAAATAATTTGAAATAAATAAAATTACTAAATAAATTATAGATTATTATATTTATGACAAATTTATAGATACATGTACTTTTAAATTGTTTACCATTGAATCAAAGTCTGTGTTATTTAATGGTTCTTTGAAGTAGTAAGAACAACTGTAGATTGTGACTGTAAGAAGTAGCTGAAGGATTAATGGGCTGCAAGTTCATTTGTCAGGAGAGAAATAATGGAGTGATGACAAGCAGTTTTATCAACTCTGTCCACTCCAGCAGAGAAAAATTCAAATCAGTGATTAGGAATTCTTTGGAAAGCATCTAAAAGCAAACAAAACCTGAAATAATTTTCCACCATGATTTGTAGACATGAATACCATATGCAGCTCTGTGTCCTCTGCAAGGTAGGTAAAAGCTCAGAGGAAAGACAAGAGCGATCAAGGTATGGAGCAATTTAAACATATATTTTAAAAAAATCAGATAGGTTTGAATTTTAATTAAAAAAAAAAAAAACTAACGATGCAGAGAGCTTTGACAGAAGTCAATAAATTCATGGATATCAAACAGAATGATAGCTTATTGTTTCTTCTAACACTGGAAAGCCATCAAAAGAAATGAGAGGCCAGGTTCAAAATGAAGGATAGCAGTTTGAAGTGATATATCTGAAAAAAAAGTCTTTCCCAAAGGTTATTGTAGATTCCAGAAGCTTACACGTGCGGATTACAGAAACACTTGGGACAAATTATAATGATATCATTCTTACACTTCTCTAGACATCAACTCAAGTTCATGGTTGAAAGAAAGCATTGGAACGGCTGAACCTGGGACCAATACAGTTGTTTTTATAGTGTTAAGGCATATTTCTTAATTTTACATGGAAATCACCCAGGAAATGGGATTTCTAAGTTTTCTTTACAGAAAGAAAGCTTCTTTAACTGTTAGTTCATTTAGTAAATAAAGGGAACATAATTTAAGGTATTTTAATATTTTTAATTAAACAAGTAAATCAACTGCAATGCACTTGAATTAATAACCATTTGTATTACCTCTTGAAAATAATTGTGTTTCTATGATATATTAATTGATTTTAATAGGATTTCCTCTTTGCTCACATATGACATGTGTTTTAATTTTTCAAAAAATATTAATCATGGCAATCATTATTAAAATCAGCAATTATCACTTTTTGTTAATTTCAAATTCACAAACTGATTGAGCTAAAACAAAACTTCTAAGCTCATTATACGTGTGTTTTAAATTTAATTCTTACTTTAATTAAATGAATTTCACTTCCTGTGTCCATTGACTCAAACACCTCCTCAAGACCCTGTGTTTCACACAAATGTGCACAAAATCTACACATATGAGTTTTTGCTTTGTATTCTTGTATCCGTACTACAGGAATACTGAGCAGGTTTTGAGAAGTATCACTACTACATTTGTTACGGATATTTACAACAGGGCAGATAAAGGCTTCACCCCACAGACTATGTTGTTATGAGAACTTTTCCAGCCTAAGGGAAGACCCAGGTAAAGAAAGGTAACTCCTGAGGTACATGGCTTCAAAGTCTCCTGTTGCAAGGGAAATCAGTAATCTACTCCCATAATGTCAACAGCCTGTTTCTCACAGGCGATTTATTAGGCAGAAGCCAAACAATCCAAACTTTGCATATCCTGATTGACAGACTAGTTCTTTCTCCTCATGAAGAAGAATGGAATTTCAGCTTTTACGCATTTAAGTCTCCTGAAGAGCCAGTAAATGAAGTGGCAAATAATAAGCCTCTCTCCCTCCTGTCTCTACTATCATCTCAGCAGACTGAAACTGCCTGCCCAACCCTAACATATCCTCTCAGTATGTTCTGTAACTGATACCATGCACCATTCAGTGAATCCTAAGGGAAATTTCAAAGTTATTGTGGTGGGTTAAAATTTGATTTGCTGCATGTTACTGGAATTGCTGATCTGAAAGTAGTCAGATACGGTATCCTAGGTTTATGTGTATATATAAACTTGAAATTTTTATGGATTCAATATTTCAAGTGAGACAACAATTTACTTCTAGCCTATAAAGTTGCTGCAAAAGTTAATTATAAATTCTGTTTAGAAAAGAATCTCAGAGTAAATGAAATTATAATTTTCAGATAAACTATGCCCATTTTTAGACTTAGATTTCATTTTAAAGGCTACACTTAAATTAGTAAGTTATAGTTAAAACATGTGTACATAAAAAATATTTCCAAAGTAACAGAAACCACAACAGTCCAGAAAATATGATAAGTTCTCTCAAATAAAATGATACATTACTGTTTAAGAAAATATGCCAAATTAACCATTCCAATCATAGCTGTCCTGATATGTGGTATCAAGCCCACAGCAATGATCATTTGTATGGGCACATATGAATAATAACTGTGCATCCATAACATTTCAACATTTTCTGATACATTTTCTTAAACACAGTTGTTCTGGCAGCAATAGCTACTTTTTAAAAAACCTATGAAAATACCTTTTTTTTTATTATTATTTTAAGGTAAGAGCTGAGCATTTCCTAGAAATGACCTGTGCAAAAATAAAGCAGAAACAAAAATCTAGTGGATCGTAGAGAAGTATTAGCATGTGTACTTCAAATGAGATATATTAGAATTTAAGAAACCCTCAAAGACTTGCAACAAATTTTCTCATTTAGTGTTCAACACTTTACACTTATATCCATTGTAAATTCAAGAGAGAATATGTGCCTTTGTTCAGAATACAGAGAATAGGATGACTCTCCACAATAACATTGAGATTGTCACTAAAAAATACTGTCTGTGCTTGAGTTTTAGATGTTTTCTTTTAAAATAGAAAAATAACTCTTCCTATGCTAGTGTATTCTTAAGAACTGTTGCAGAATTGGACTGTGTCACTTTTTACGAACAATAACAGCAGAAAGCATATCAGGTATTGATGCAACGTTGATGGGATGTTAAATTTAGCCTCAGCACTCTTTTGTGGCATCTCAGTACTTAACTTTCCAAAGTTAGCATTTTTAAATGCACAAGACTGAACTTCCAATCTTCCAAAACTGCTGTGCTGAGTCTTTGCAACAGTGGTGAGAAAAGTATTTGAGAGGTAGAAAAGTGGAAAAAAATGCAGAAGGCGGCGGGGGGGGGGGGGGGAACANNGCACATAAAAAGATAGCAAATGAAAAAAATTTGGAAGTTATTTAGGTTAAATGAAATTTTCCATTTCATTATTAACATGACCTATCCTATTTCTTCTTGAGAAGGAGCATTGTTCATTTTTGCCACATGTAATGCACCATTTCCAAAACGACTCTCTAGTTTTGCTAACACCACATTAACACCAACTTTTGCATATCACCAAGTTTCTGTGCATGCCGTCAGCTTCTATGCATTTCACCAATTCATATATAGGGACATATTTTTGTGCACTAGAAATTATCTACACCAAAAATACATATTTTAAAATATATTTTAACAATTTTTATTGTAGATTCTGGAAATGCTGACTATTATGGTGACTGATCTGATAAGAAAAAGTAAAGAAAGATATGACTGCTTTCTACAGTCACTGTAAATGTATTCATTGAACTTTAAAGCCCTAAAATGGGTGTGCCATTGATCTTGCATCACGGGCATACATGTGATTGCACAGATATCACTGTCTTCAAATTATGATTATATTTAGTTAGTAAGTGAGAAAATGTTCAAGAAAAAGTCTTTATTTTCCTTGTTTCCTTACTTGTGTTTCTTCAGTTAAACATCAGTGTGGTTTAGTTTATTTCAAAAAAATTATTCATAACATTGCATTTATTCATTTGAGTTTTGAGTTATTTATAAATTTAGTAGCTTATTTTTCAGTTTTAGAATGACGTAGACAGAAACAAGTACTACAAACAGACTATTCTGCTGAAGAGAATACTGAATGTTCCTCTGATGTACCAGAATCTGTAATGAGTAGCAACAAAACCTTCACAGAACAGTGAGGAAGAAACACAATGAGGTCGGATCAAGCTACAGATTTCCAGAACTGGGATGTACTTGCAGCTGTGCACAGCCTGAGCAAGGCTTCTAAACAGCCCAACTAAAGTGGAATTCATCAAGGTGACTAAAACTCTTAAAACCAGAATTCTTTTCCCCATGGAAATGCTCTAAAAATACTTATCATTTCATGCCATCTGTTCCTCTCAAAAATTATTACTTTTCAATAACAGCTTCAAAAAACATCTCTCTTCAGGTAAAAAAAAAGAAAGAATATATGAAAACGACACTTCATAGAAAGAAAACCACGAGGTTGACACCCAATGACTTCAGTGTTTATCTGCAAATCAATAATCACACATTTGTATGTGTACACAACTTCATAAGAGATTGTTATATTCAAAATCAGTATTTTGGCAGCTTCTCTGATTTACTTCCATTTAAAAACTGTTAATAAATCTTTTTTTTTTTTTCTTCTATCTGCTTTTCCAGCTACACAGAATCTCAGATGCATTTAGAATAGTCTGTGCTTTTTTCTCTCCCTCTCCCCACCCTTTCATTTCATCTCTTCTTATTCTCATCTTTTATTTCTCCCCAGTCCTACTTCTCCTTTTGTTTCTCTACCCTACGACTCATGTCCACTGATTCTGTTAGTTCTTCTTGTCTCTTCTTAAATACATTCCGACATACTATTTATGCAATAGCTCTAGATACCGAAGTGAGCATCATCTGGCTTTTATTACATCTGGAACTCACTTACTTGGCTTCATCACCAGGTGAGGTGAGGGGAGGAGGGTTCATGGCTATGCCTGCCTTGTGGCCTGGCAGCACAACAGTGCCCTAACCCACTGGAGTTTGCAGGTGTGCACCCTTACCACTTCCTGCCTGAATTCTGGGAAAGATGAATCTGCTCCCAAATGCACATCTCCTCCTGTATGGCAAGGCAGGAGCTGTAATGTTCTAGTAAGTATGCTAGTCTGGACAACAGAGAGATCATGACAGTCAGCACCTTATTTTTCATCCAACAATTTATCTCTGGTATTTTGTTCAGATTTAGATCTTAATCTAAACAGCAATACACCCTTTCGAAGATACTACCAGAGTATAACCTGGTGTCAGAATAGGAGTGTATACAATTAAATATAGCAATATTAACCAGATTGTCTTCTATTGCTACTGACTTTTCAGTTTGTTACAAGATAAGAAAAAATTTATTTTCAAAACACTGATCACAAATATAAATTTTAGCCAAAATAAATTGATACTAGGAACTATTCAGACTTTTCCATTGGTGTATAAAATACATAACGATATTTGTGATTATGTCTCTCCATGTATATCGTGTAGACCTCATGTGCTATGGACCCAGTCAGCATGGGTCACCATGTCTTTTAAATCTCTGTAAAGCAAAGATTCTAGAAACCACTTCTTAGATCACTCCTTTCAGATTTTCCTATATAGCTTTTTGACGAGACCTGCAACAGCATTCTACAGCTGTCTACAGTGTCAAGTCCTGTCATCTCTGGAACACTTCCTCAGCTGAAATACGAGCTTTCCCATCGTCCCATCCAAGACTGCGCAGTTTCACAGTTTATCTTCTCAGTCATGCACAGAACATGCCAATGCATATTGCAAATGCAGATTTTAACTTTAAATAAAGTTTTCACAAAGTTTTAGAAAATCAAACTTAGTCTCACTTCCCCCTACTCCAGATCACTCTTTTCTTGACAATCCCTCAGAATCTGGATTTATGGTGGTGAGCCATCTCATCAGGCTTCAAATATGGGAAGATACATCTTCTAAAATATAAAAATCCCTACTGAATGTCTGCTGATAAATGCCTGATATGAAAAAATGCTTCTTCTTGGTAACACTTTTCATGAAGAATGGTTGAAGACAAATGACAAAAGGAAAGGGTTTTGTTGGAATGGGGTACACACACAAGGCAGCGACACAAACACACTGAGGCACGTAACACATATATTAAAGTTTGCAGTCTAAGCTCCAAATGTAGTCTGAATTTGAACATCAAGCAGAATCCATAGCTCTAGAAGCAGAGTCCACGATCTATGGCAGTAACACAGCTTTATAATAAAGCCACCCTAATCAGATAAAAAAATCCACATAGTCAGAACACAGGTATCCTGTAACTGATAACAGTAAATAGCACATGCACAAGGAAGAAAGCACCAGGCTTTAATGATAACACTGTTTTAGCACCCATCAATTCAGTATTGCCAGGCCAGAGGCAGTTTATGGTGGTGACACTACCATAATGAGCTAGAAGAGTTCATTATCCCGGAAGAAAAGGAATATAGACTAGAATTAGCTGGATTGCTAGCTGAAGAACTCAGCAATTCCACTGCTTTAATCCAAGGAATTCCTTAATTTGGAATCAGGGGGAGTATTTTTCCATGAGGAAGAAGGAAAATAAAGTCTTGTCATCATGTTTTTACACTAAGGTGATGTTAAAGGAAAAAAAAACCCCAAAAAACGTAACCAACCATCCAATCAACAAAAAGAAAAAAAAGAAAAATCCCAAATTAAATCACCAAAATGACTTTTTCTTATAAGAAAAAAGGATTAAAAAAATTTAAATCTCAGATTTTAATCCATTATTACTCCTAAACTACAAACTCTTGAGTTGTTCAAATCTATGAAAATAATATTGAATACCTTGTTTTAAATCTGAAGAATGTACACTTTTTTTCTTTGACAGAGATTAAACCACTGCTGTCAGAGGAAAATAATAGTAGTAATTATGATAACCACCCATTTAATCCAAAGATACAAGCACCAAGTTAAAGGATGAAGTTTTGGCACATGTCTATGTTCTCACACATATAGAAAGTTTACTTATGAACAACTTCATCATAAAATGCAAGTGAAATAAAGACAGGATTTTCTAGGGTGAAATAGGACCAGGCAAATTAATAACCCTTCGGAAGTTCCATACAAAATTTAGACAACTGGATTAGAATTTGTATTAAATCAAAAAATGGAAAGCTTTACTACAATATCTTTCATTTCAACGATCTTGATTTCCACAAGACACTCCACCCCCTGCCAACTGTAGCGTATTTTTTATTATGGATTGCATGTTCTACATGCAGTCAAAGTGCCAGTTTCTTTGCTTTCCTCAAGTTGATTCCACTCACTTTCCTGGGCTTACACCAAAATATGTGGCTTGTTTCAGCTGTTACACAACTCCCATCTAACTGTTTGTTGTCTACTAAGAAGTTCACCTCAGCTTGTATATGTCCCTGAAGCCCTTTTATCCAGCTTCACTGGAAATCACCATTTGCATTAGTTTTCCCATCTTTCTGAGAGAGAGATGTTCCCTAGGTCCCCTGTTACTCATCTGGCAGACAAAAGACCAGATATTTTCCACAAGCTATATCAGCAGCAAAATTTAAACTAAAATTCCGTCAAAAATTCAGTCACTACAGAATCAGTTTGTCTATCCTTAACCTCACTTTTGATCTAATTCTGGGATGGATGAGGAAAACAATTTATGGACAAAAGACCTGATATTAAAGACAATTTTTAATAGCAGACTATATTCAGTTTCTACTTTGGATACTTTCAAAAGCTTTTAATTTTCAGGAGTGTACAAAGCTCCAGCTGTTGTGAAAGCTGCTGATTAGTGAGCATAAACTACTGACAAGAGACTTTCTTTTCTTAACCTTCACAAATGTCTCTGTCATAACTTTGCCCTTATGTTTTATATGAATGAGATATAATTGAATTTCATGTAGTAAATATAGTTCTAGGTAAACAATAATAGGGTTAAAAGGTGACGTTGAAAAAAAGCCAAGAATGAAACAAACACTTCCACCTTCAGGACTAATTCATCTCTAAAAGATACCTCACACTGACATTTTATTATCAACTATATTCATTGACTTAACCACTGATAACCACTGATAGTACTTTTCTTTAAAACATCTCTAAAACCTTAAGATAGATACAGATAATAAACCATGATGACTGACTACTTTCAAACAAAGACATTTCAGTTTGAAGAATGCACAAAAGGTTTATAATACCAATAAACATAGGGGAGGATTATACACTACATTTTCTAAATCCTCACAGAAAATCTAATGAGGAATAAAGCCAATTATGATTCATTATAAGACCCATTCCAAATGTTTAGCACATCACTAGCACAGGGTTCACCCAGTACTGAAAATTAGAAGTGACAAAAAAGGAATGTCATAAATTTGAAAATAATATTTTTCATTAAAACAGTAGCACACATAAGTATTCATGAATTGTGTTATATGATAAAAGTACATGGTAATTTTTTGAACTCTGAATAAATCCATTCAAATTATGCACCCTATGATGATGGCAAATTCAAATACAGAGACTGGTAAAGAATGAATGATGATTTTATAAAATGATTTTAAAAATGCAATGTTAACAAATTTGCAGGTTGTAAAGACAGACACACAATGTAAACATCAGAGGACTTCCCAGAGGAGTGAAAAAGCTGTATTTATTCAGCTTTGCGTGGGGAACACTTAGCAGACCATACACATGGTAATGAATTTAAGCCTGAACTGGTTTATACTATGAAATGATGACCAATATGGTGACTAGAACAGTAGTGAACATCATTCACTCTAGCCAGGCTTTGGTTCAGTCACTCAGAGCACTGCTGAACTCCAGGCAGGCAGGTATGGATGGCATGAGTGAACTGCAAGTATCTTACCCTGCCTTCAGGCTCAAAGGGTCAGCATTCCACAGACTAAAGGTCAGCTTACCACAAGTGGTTTCAACACTGTTTAACGTTTTCATTAGTGACTTGGATGACAGGACAAAATGGACTCTCAGAAATCTTGCAGCTGTCACCAAATTCACAGGATCAAGAAGCAGACTTCTACAAGATTGCCCTTCAGAGGGAACTTTAAAAACAGAAGGAATGGGCTGACAAACTGTGAAATTCTACCAAGACAAATGAAAAGTCTTGCATTTGGGACAGGGTAAGTCCGTGTAAAAATACAGGGATTCAGCTGGCTAGAAATCAGCTTTGCAGACAAGGATTCCGGTAGACCACAACTGGAATGTGAATAAAGGAGCTTGGCCAAATGCCTGCAAGAATTCCCCTCTGACATGTTCTGTGAATCAATAATCCCAGCTATGAAGTAGTCTGTGAAAAATCTGAATTATTAATGGTAGTGGTTAGGGTTGCAAAAGGCAAAGGTGAGTCCATGCAGCCCAGATGGATTCCTGAAAAGCTCTTAACTGTATCCCTCAAGTCTTCATCAAGAGCTTTGAAGGGATAGCTACATGTTTTACAAACTCTGCCAGCATGACTTCATGTCTCAGTGTGAGTCTAGGGAGCAGTAATCCTGACATCAGACAGTAGATGCATGGGAAGTGAGCCAAAGAAAGGTTAAACTGTCCAAGTGCTCAACAGGCCTAGCTTCCCAACAGGATACTGTTCTTTATCTGGATACCATTTCTTTTGTTCGAAGTACAGCTTCAGTTTACTCCAGTTTCATCTAAGACTACCCAGAACCTCTGGGGTTGCATCCTTTCCCTGAACATGAGGAATATGCAATTGTGCCCAGCTAAACAATCTAAATTGAATAAACTATTAGTCTGATGCATTGCACTAGTTAGGAGCTTTGATTCAAAAGCAAAGGCAATTTTTCCACTTAAAAACACACATTAGTTTACCATTAGTTTTCTCTTTTTTTTAATTGTAATTACCTGCCTTGTTCACTAACCACCTTTCAGCACCAATAATAAAAGACACAGAAGTTTTAACAGACAAAAGCTATTTTTGCACTATACTTATGATTCATTCTCCATTCTCTTCATCAAATGAGACAGAAAACCAAGGCATATGTGCAAAGATAATTAAAATTTCCTAATGCAGTAACAAAAAGTCGAGTAAAGTTGAGACAAGCTTCTTTTAATACCTTAACTGAATGACATTAATTATAAATTATATTTAAAAGAGGATATCAATAAAAATCCCACCATCCAGCCCTAATGAAAGCCCAGTTTACACCGATTTAAATCTCCAGGGTATATGAATCTCCAAATTGATCTAAGAAACTGGAGGCCTAAGAGCTGCCACAGCCTCTTGTCTTTCTACAAGCATAATTAACTATTTCTGCCAGGGACTCCCCAGTTATTTGGTGTCAGCCAGAAGAAATGATCAAGGATTGTGTCTTTCAGATTCAGGTTCTGAGGGAGTGGTTGTCCATTATACACTCTTCTACATCTTTTTGTTTAGCAAATTTCTTTCACTCTATCCGTCACTGTATCAAACTGCCTCCCTGTGTAATTTGTCTCTTCAGCAACTCTTGCCACCAGTGCTATCATCATTTACCTACTTTCTAGTTGCTGTCAATGAAATCAATTGAAATTAATGGTGTCTCACCAAGTAACACATGACCTCAGAAAAACTTACTAGTCAAATGCTCAAAGTGGGTCCACTGTGGAGTATAAAGATATCCAAAATGTCTTGTTTAGTTAGAAGAAGTCACCTTTCCTGCTGGAGATTGCTGTGGATTAGATCATGTAAACTATGTGTTGAACTCAAGTTTTTTTTATCTAAAGTAGTTAGTTTAAAGCTAACTCAGCTGTTTTTAATTAACTTGCAGCATAAATATTCAGTGCTTGACTTATACATTATCCAAAACGCAGTGTGTTTTTGCAGTTCCTTGTTTCTAAGGGATCTATTAAATCATAGGGAAGCAGAGAACGTAATACCTCAAATATTATCAAAGTCCCTCTCTCTGTGAATTCAGAAAAATTTGGTTCAGATACAAAAATTCCATCATTGTAGAAGTTTGGTATATTCCGAAGTACCAATATTTTTTCTGATCTGAGAGAATGCTTCCTATTCTGTTTTTCAGATTAACAACTGAATAGTTAAAATGAATCTCAAAACATCTGCAAATTTAAACCACTCTTTTGCAATGAAGCCATAATGATGAACAAATTTAAAAATCCTAATGCTATATTATCCAAAAATATAGGCACAGAACAAAAATTTGTCATGAGTGATACTTTTAATTCATATTGCAAAGCACATATTTGACAATAACTTATTAAAAATGGTATTTGGTTAAGAACAGCCAGTAATGAGCATTACAAATAAAACATAATTAAAAAGACATCTAGTCCATTACTCCTTATAATGTTTTCTTCTTCTCTTGGAAAGAAATTTCACAGGAAATGAAGCTGGGTGTTAAACACAGCTTTCTTATCCAGAGAACATGGAAGTGTTAATTCACTGAAGTAACAGTGATAATTGGTTTTGACCTTATTTATTGTAGAATATGTTGCTGAATTCGTCTAAACAAAAACAGGAGTTTATGCAAAAATCAATTTCTGTATGCTTGTTGTATTTGCACATGACTAGCTCAAGTAAAACCATTTTATCTAAATGCTAGGAGTTAGCATAAATATTTTCAAGTAATTTTACTAGTATAGATCCAAATTTAATGCTCCTGTTTATTGCAAATACAGATGACGAACACCAATACTGCACACTTGCTGCTGCTCAAAATGAAACATTTAAAATGCTTCAATCTATGAAGTATTTCTGGAACTAATCAATAATGAAATGGGAATTTTAAGAGGAGAGTTGACAGTCCTGGTAATTCACAGTTTTATGCATGAAGCTCTCAGTTTATAAATGTAATAATTTGCCAATTTTATTTATTGTGTACCTTCATTTCACTTTCAAATTTCAAGGCTTTTATCCCAGAATGGTACTAGAATTTCTAAACATTTAAGATCTCTGGACCTGTCCTGAATTCTGTAATAACCCAATTTTGTAAAAACCATCTCCTCATCCAGTTTTGTCAGGAGAACAAAAGGACAGTATTCTAAAATAGTAATTCAGGATTAAATTAGCTGAACTGTGAACGTGGTTAGAAAGCCTAAAGCATAGCAGAACTACCATATTTCTGCATAAAAAGAAGGGGTCCATGCAACTGTTATTCAATAGTTCCCTGAAATCTTAAGACTAGAGTCTCAGCTCCTCACAGAAACCTTTAACATAGAAATAAGCATAAATGAAAGCAGCTTTAGTATGAAAGAGATTCTGAAAAATCTATCAACTGGCTGAAGTGTGTATTTACACTTAGAGGGGAAAAAGAAAGCAAGCAGAACTCAACGTAGGCCCTGTTACCTGACTGTACAGAGGCTTCTAATTTCTGTCACTCATTGAGGAGAGTTACTCCTCTTAAGAACAGGTGTTTGTGCAAAGGACCAAGACTTCACACTGAGCTCAGTGACATATTCTGAGGACAAGGACTGTGGATACTCTGCTCTCAACTTTGCCTATCTGGTATGTTTCCCCAAGACCAAATTTGGCAATGGGCCATGCATCTAATAAGATCAGCACAAAGGTTGAAGGACAACCTGAGGGTTGGATTAAGCTGGGACTCTTAGCACTTCAGTCCTGTATAATACAGTCCTACTCACAGTATCTTCTACCCGTTCACAAACACCAGATCTTGGAATCTGTTGGAAGGTCTCTTATGAACAAAAGTCACCAGCAGAGTTGCACCTGAATCTCCACTGAAACTCACACTGTTCAACATCATTCAGGAGAAGTGGAAAGAATATAAAGTGATAAATTCTTCTGGGACAGGATTGCTGGAGAATATCTAATCAGGTAGTTTAGGTAGCAAACATAAAAGCTGATTTGCTTAAAGACCTTTCTTATGATACTGCCATGCCAAATTGAATATACTTAATTCAGTATTGAAAGTATTGCATGAGGGAAATTTAAAAAGTGTCAAACCTTATTTACAGAATGATAGGCTCTCAACTAGTTAGCATTGCTCAGGTATGAGACATTTAGAGTACACTTTGCAGTTTTATGAAATCATCTACTCAGTCCTGACAATTTGACAATAAAAGGAATTATTAGGTAAAGACTGGTACTCAGAAAAAAAATTTCTATGGCACTGTATAAATCCATGTTGCATGACTGTTCGCTTTTTGTCTCTCCCTTTGTAAAAAAAAAATCTTACAGTAAAACTTGAAAAAGAACAGAGAAACACAACAAGAATGACCAGAGATGTGGGAGGTTTTCCATACAAGCAGCTATTAAATGATTGGGGAATTTCAAAATGGAAAAGAGATGACTACAAAGATATGTCAGGAACTTAATAAAAAAAAAATGGAACAAAACTGTTTCAGAGAAAAGAAATACGGAACAGCTGTTCATGGTTTCTTATCATACAAAACTTCATAAAATAAACAGGAGGCGTGCACAATGGAGAAAAAAAGACAGCACTTGTATCCAGGACACATTATATTGTGTCTCTGAAACAGAATATTGTAGTTGTTAATTCCACATGGGTCCAAAAAGTAATCAAACCTACGAGTGAGGCATCCTTCAAGAGGTATTAAAGAGAGGCAGTGTCTGAGAAAAAAATCACTAAAGAAGAGAAAATATTTTAGAAGAAACTTATACGCTTTCGCTTCTTTAGTTATCTTCCCTAAGCAGTCTTAGAACAAAGATACAGCATTAGATGTACATTTGTTCTAACCCAGAAAAGTTAACATATATATGTTGTTACTCAAAGTAGACATTAACTCGACAATTCATGAGCAAGAACACAACATTAATCTTTGTTTAGCATCAAATACTTCTTAAACAGACTACTCAGCAAGTTTTAAAACACTATTAAAATTCTCTCCAACAAATACATCTCTACCACATGTCTTGGTTGGGAAGAATTATAATCATAATGCAAAACAAATCTTTAAACTATGACACTTTCTCCAAACATTAATTCATGCCAGAGTGGCAAACATTACTTGTTGGATCCCTACCATCTTAGGCAATCACGTTCCCAATTCTCATACTAAATAAGTACATAAAGAAGGCTTATGTGGTTTTGCTCTCCTCTAGATTTTCACTATTTTGCATCTTTTTTTAAACCTCTTTTGACACAATATTGCACAATATGTACACCTCTGCTTCACAGCTTTTGTATGACACCTTCTTTTTTACTACAGTCAAAATTGCATTTCCATATAAACCACTTGCTAGCCTACTTAAGATAAGATTTGACATTCTGTGAGCATGATCTGCTTAGAAAACCAGCTTAAGAATCTACTGACAATTTAATTCTGCATATAACACAGGCACAGCGATATTTTGTTAAACTGTTTCCTCATTTTCTTTGGTAAAATGTTCAGGTTTTCTTGTTGGAGGTTGGGGAGAAGACTGAGGTTTTGTATGTGTTTGGATTATTTTTTAATATTCAACAGCATCTATAATACATTTGGAAAATTGCACAGATGTTTTTAGGCTGCAAATAGTATCACAGAATCTTTTAGGTTGAAAAAGACTTACAAAATCATCATGCCAAATTTTAATCCAGCACTGATGAGTCCACACTAAACCATGTCCCTAAGTATTCATCCAACTAAATAAGGGCTGCAGTCACCGGATGGAGTGGAGTCAGCCAATTTCATCTATTTCATGACAGAAAGTTTTATCAAATATATGCAACCCATACATACATAAATATTCCTACTGAATTCAGCTCACACGTAACTCTTTAATGAATACATAAACAATTATTATATGCAATTATGAGATATTTATTTCTGAAGATTTAGAAAACCAGGAGTGATGAGAAGCAATTAGTCTCACAGTTTACAATATCACAGACCACTAAAATAGCTTTAACTGCAGTACTTGGAACATTCTTTCTGCCCTAACCACACAGTTGTCAATATTTATACCAAGTTTTAGCAGCCTAAATTCTGGCATGACACACTTCTTAACTCTATACACATACAAGTATTTTTAGCAGTGACTGTATATTAGTAGCTACTTACAAACACTTAAGAGATTTATGCTATACTAACCAGGCAAATGCTTGATGACAAGAGATTAAGACTTACTGAAATAAAATTTTAAAAACAAACAAGAAAATGAAAAAAAAAACATGTATATCTTCAACATACCAAGTAGTTCTATAACACCGAATTAAATTGATTCTAATTTCCTGAGTTAAAATAACAACATGTAAATTATATTTTCCTTAATTCAATGTATAACTTCAGAAAATGAAGCTAAATATTAGTTGAGAATAATAATTTATCATGATGGAATCCTTTTATTCAAGCACTTCGTGAAATGTACTAAAACAATTAGCGTTTTCTAATATATGTACTAGCAACTGTTACAAAGTAGACCAATAAGATTAGTAGATGAGTTAAAGAACAACATTCTGCCTTAAAAAAAAACCCCTTAACATATTTTTTGAAGTGCATGTATTTTCAAACACTTTTGAGATGCCGAGATAAATTTATTTTTATTTAAAATGTAATAAATTCACAATTTTAATACTGAAAATTAATTTATCCATATTTGGCATATTAAATAAAATATTTTCTTCACTGTATAATTCAGTGAGCCAAAAATACATATGTACTAGGATAGTTTTAAACTGCAAAAGCATACAACACAAAAAGCCCCTCACTCTATGGAATCACTATATTAAAGAGAAAAAAATATACTGAACTCAAAAGCTGTGGAGAAATGCTACAATAAAACTTCTAACTGTCCTATTACTTTGAGAAATTAAGTTAGGAATGAAATTTCCTGAAATAAGAAATCTTTACTGGAACCTAATCCACTATGAACAATGAAGGGAAGTAAAAGGTTTCTTCTTCAATATATTTCTTTGCATTGCAGGTGTTTTTGAGCCAATTTCTTCTTACTGTATGTTATTTGAGGGCATTCAACAAAAAAATTTCCCAGTGCAATGTAATACACTTTTCTCTAAGGTCTAGTGAGAAAAGATCACAAGTTTTGCAAAACTGGAATTATTGTTTTTTCTATTTACTCCATTTACAGAATTTTCAAAGTACTTTCATAAAACCTGGTACATAACTATGTCTTTGGATTTTCTTTTTACAGTGGAAATGTCTGATATTCTAAAGAAATCCAGATGTCTCAGGAATTACTAAAAACCTTCTACATTCTTCTGACTAATGATTTTTTAATTTTTATTTACCCAAATGTGAGAACAAAACCGAAGCAAGCAGAGTTGAAGAGTTACTAAAAAAATCAAACCAGACTTTTCTAAAAAAACACAAATCACCACCAAGAAAATCAAACAAAAACCAAAATAAAAAACCCCAAACAATAAACCAACAAGGAAAAAAACCCAAACCCAATCCCATAAAAGTTCTAAATAAAATTACTTAGTAACACTTTTCTAAAGTGAAAATTACTGCTTGATATTTAAAAATCACCAGTAGGCAAAAAAAGCAAAACAATGAATAGATTAATCAAATGGCTTTCTTACTAAATAATACTTTATGAGCTATTAATATTCATGATAGTTCCAGATGAGTAATTCTGCCTTGAAGTAGAGATACTTAATGTTCTTGCTTGTGAATTAGCTGGTGATTGCCTCCTTTAATGCCCAGTCATTACTCCTAATGTTCTGATAGCATCTTTCCTCTCTCCACCTCACCCCCAATATGAAGAAAGACAGCTTCTTTTAAAATAGTTGATAAAGGAAACTAATTATAAATTATTATTTTAAATTTTCCTTGAAATTTCCTTGAAATATCTACACAAAGGCTTTTGTGGATGTTGGGACACCAGTCATAGCCTAATCTTACAGGTACACTGCTCTGCAGAGATGAAAATATTCTCATAATTCACGACGTAACAAAAATATTAGCAACAATACTGTAACTCACCACAGATAACTGATTCCTGAGAAATAAGCAATAGATCAATTAGTGATGTACTTTTCTAACCATACCCAGAAATGTGTAATTGTGTCTACTTTTTCCTCACCATTCTGTGTCATTCTCCAGAATAAGCTCACTGAAAGACATATGAGACTTCAGTCTCCATCATTTCGAGCCAGTAACAAATGCCATGCAAGTCAAACTCTTCCAATCTTCTTGTCTGAAACAAAGCTACTATAACTAAGATGTCTTGTTCCAGTCCTCATCCTCTGCAATCCTGTGTTTCACAGTGCTATCTCTAGTAACTTACATCACCAAAGCAGGCAAAAGCTTCCAGGTAAATGCACTGATAGGATTAGAGATCAGCAGAGCTCAAGGTTCATGAACAAAATCTCCTCATTTTTTCAGTATGATATCCTGTGAAATATTTATTTACTCATACAAACCTATGGTGGCCTTAAATTTGTTACTTGATTCCCTGAAAACAGGAAAATAAAAAAACAGTTGGCATCAAAAGGAATTGACTTAGTGGCATGTGAGAAATTTCAGGCACACTACTTCAATCCAGCAAACCTCAGAGACTTCCTTGTTTCTAATGATCAGTTTTAAGTCCTGCCCACTCATAGGAAGAGGGTGCATTTTCTTCCAGCTGAGATTCTCTAGATTGAAAATACATACAGCACAGGTAAGAATTTGACAGAAATGTTAGGTTGAGCAAAAAAAAATTACCATGAAGTCCAATAGCTCCTGCTCAGGATGATGTTAACTGGTGTTTTCAGAGGTTAGTGGTGAAATATAACACCCTCTGGAACAATCTAATACACTCAAGTTGCTGCTGAAAAGGAATTAATGGTAGCAGGAGACAGAATAATACCTCTTCCCCCCTCAGAAAATGTTTCCTCTACTATTTGTTTACATGTTTTACTACTGAAGACTCACCACAGTTATAAAGCTCTGATTCAGATTACACACTAAATACAGTATTTGAGACCTCATATTGAATTAACGGGAAATATAAATTCCGTAAGTATTTTTTGAGTTAGGCTTTGTGGACTTCAAGATATCTTCAGGAATCCAGTGGGAAGTTTAATTTATTTCATTGAGTAATTCTGTATAGTTTTGTTTTTTTGGTTTTTTTGGGTTTTTTTTTATTTAGGTTTTGTTGTAAGGTTGTTTGTTTTGGGGGGGGGTTATTTTGTTATTTTTAAAATTCTGGTCTATTTTGCTTCAGAAACAAAGATTCACACTGCAAAAAAGGATTTCTGAACATGCACCTGTAATTACTGCATTTGACAACTTAAAACAGAAGTAGAGCTATTATAATGAAAGCAGTGATGTTTTAGAATATTTTTTCAGGACTGAGAGGATGCAATAACTAAGAATACGTGTTCATAATGAGCACTGTATTTATAGGCACTTTGGGCTGCTTCCTTTCCACATGATTCAAGACAAAGCATGGATTTTGACAGTCATATTAGTCACTGGCCTCAAAGTTTCTCCTAAAAGGTCAGCCAAAAGCAAGTTCTGTAATTTTGGACCAGATCAAAACCTTCCGTAATATCTGCTGTTACTGGAGGTATATAAATCACTTCATACAAATACTTCAGCCACAAGGAGTGCTTGAAATCCAAATTTGGTATCTGTGACCTGAATGTCATTTCAAAACTGAAGGTACTTGTAAATACACACAGCATTAGCATGTACGGTAGCAACATACAAGATCCCGAAGAACAGCCTCACAACAGATTAGATATCATTAATAGTGTCAAGTGATACCTGAAAGCCCAAGTAATTCCAGTGAACCTAAAAAAGCATCATTAATAGAAGAATGATGATTAGGTCATATTTTGTTTTGTCTGGATATTTCTCACACTTTCTTGTATGTCTCGGGGTAATTTTTACAGCAAAGTCCTCGCTGTCCACAGCCCTTCTGTGGCCCCTTTTTTTGAGCGCAAGACAACATGAAGAAAAGTTCTACACTAGCAACAGAAATCAATTCTGAAAGACATTGTTATTTTTTTCTCCTTCATTTTATGCAGGAGGTCAATTGTTACATAGAGCCGTTAGCTGAATTATGAACAAAAAATTTGGGGTTTATATTAATTGTATTCAATCAGTTTATTAATAGGTGTCTAAATTAGTGTCATTCTTTCTACTGAAATTACAAAGAGAAGTGCCTATGTATACATCTGCTGAGTGATCAAACAGAATAATTTATTACTATTTATTTCCTTGTGGTATGCCTTGAGATATTACAGCCCACTATGAAGGCCACCTGAAGTACCTGCTTTGAAATGTTATTTTATTTGGGAGGAAAACAAGTAAGATTATTTATTTTAGAAAAGAATGCTAGAAGAAAAACAAAAAGAGACAACATTTACAGCTAACACAAAATTATCTTGATACCATAGGGGACATTAACCAAAGAAAGAAAACACTTGAAAAATAGTGGAAGCCCACCGGTTGAGATTTAGTTTATAGAACATATAAACTGAACAAGAAACTGTATTCCACATCCTTTTTAGCTTTTGTTTGGCTCCTTCATCTTAGGATTTTGCACCTGCCCTTTCAGAAAAAGCGAAATATATCCCTCCTTGTCTAAAAAAATGTTTGCTGATAAAAAAATCCTTTACCTTGGGACTGGCTGAGGAAGGAATGCAGAAAGGCAAAACAAAACACTGAGAAGGAACTGGATCACTTTCAGGATATAATTTTACATAACATGGCCAAAGCAGGACCGAACCAGCTGACTCCTTCAGTCCCAAGCTCCAAAAACCTAGCTAGAGCTAAACTTTCTGCTTTATCACTTGTTAGAGGAAGTGATTTTTCAGGTTCCTCTCTGCACACACAACTGATCTAGTTAAATTGTTATGGAATATAGCAGATGAATAACTAGGAGACAAATGCTAAAGCACCGAAAATTAGCTCTCATGATATGAGTTAAAACAGCCAGAAAACTGCAGTGGCCTTACCAGTAGGTAAAACCTCACAGAAGCCAGTAAGCATCTTTCATCTGCTTGCAATATTCTGTGAACCTTGGCAGAAATGCTCAAGGCAGAGAGCACCCTTTCAGACATTTTCTTTGTTTTTTACTGCCTCAGCATCTGACCTTCTGAAGGGGTAAAGGGATTTTTTTTATTCCATTGCACATAGTTATTTGGCTGTCCAGTTTACTGTGATTCCATTTTGTCAGAAAAAATGAAACTGTGGAAAGTAAATCACAGAATCACAAGCAAGCATATATATGTATGTATAGATACAGAATTATGTGCATATTAATACCTTTAGAACAGCCTATGCTTCATCTTTGCCCTTAAGGTGGTTCTTTTTCTACTGCTGGAGTTAAAATTAGAATTGCTGGTATTTGTGAGGAAAATTTGTAATTAAGTATGCCAGTGAAGAGAAATCTTACCTGCAAATGCTAATGAAACAAGACTGATAATTAATCCCAAAGACAGGCATTCATATTTAAATAAAATGCAATTGCCTAACTCTTTAAAAAGAAACTTCTTTAAGGGAATATTTTTTTCAGCAACATAGTGAAGATTATTTTTAATTCTATCTGTGGTCAAAATCTTATCTAAGTGTTTTTAAATACAATTTGAAATCAGAGATGGAAAAGCGCACACTAGTTGTATGCTTGATTATCACTATCCCCTTTTTAGGCCAAGGCTGAGGACACAAATTTCCCTTATGCCTTCTCTTACACCTTCTCCAGCCTTCTCATTATTTTTTCAGAAGTTCTTCTATGCTTAATGGAGAATGCTAATGGACAGTTACCTTTAGAATATGAGACCTCTTTAACGCTCATCAAATTCAAATACGACTTAAAGAATAATTTGTTAACTACTGTACATTTTATATTTTAGCACTGTTAGGTATAAACTGGCTTAAAAAGAACCCTTGTGGTATTGCTGCGTATAAAAACTGTGGTGCTGTGACCCCTATTGCCCCTCCCCAGCCTCTACCACCTTGTCTTAGCATTTCTGTGCTCATATGACTCTGATTTCTGTTACAGAAATAAAAAAGAAGAAAAACAATCAAACAACTCTTTAAATCCTGTATGGAAGCTTTGAATATGACCAATTTCTCCTTCATCACAAAGCCAAATTCTCTTCACTGTCATCTGAGTGAATAAAAGCTGGCAACACATATTCTAGCCATTGCACAAACTTCAATAAGAACTTGACATTTCTCAAATCCACCCCTTCACTACAATTAGGGATAGAGGCAATTCCATTGGGAATAGCAGGTATTAAATTGAGATTAGGTTCCATATGTACATTAAAATTGTAGATATAAAGGAATGAAAAACCCATGAAAAACACACTGTCAAGCTCAATTGATGGGATCATGCAAGAGGTCAAAAACACTAGAAGCACTTTTTAAATTTAAATTAATGGCCATGTCTTCTAAATGTCTCTAAATAACAAATAACACCATAATATTTTAGAAGAAAATCCCCTGCAAATGACATTACTCACAATCTTTCACTCAATATATAGTTATGAAAATAATTTGGAAAAAAACTTTCCTGTTTTGTTTTCTATTTGTTCTACATTTTGAAAGTGTTTGAGCTGAAAAAATAATCTTTTCCATAATTTAAAATGAGATAATTTCAAACATATATGTTATAACATATTGTAGCATATAATCACAATGGAACATAAGAATAATAACAAATCTTTACAACATAATAAAATAGAATGTATATTTGAAAATATTTAAGCACGTAAAGAAAACCCTGGAAAAAACCCAGGTTTATTTCTATTTGGAATAAATATTTGCAACCTTCTTATGTCACTTTATTAAAGAAAATTAAAACATTTAATTATTTTGTAGGTGGATGCTTAATTGAGGACTTTTTTTTTTTTGTGGAATAGCGTGTGGAAGATGTCTTGTGATTGCTTCCCGTGTACATTTCCATACACGGATCTAGTTCCCTGTCAATATTAATTGTCTGTATCCTGGTAAATCCAGACTTGGCATTACCAGCACCACCTCACAAGCTTTGCCGTAGGCAAACAACACGGGCCTCTGGAGAGGAGCTGTCGCATTTGCTTTACCTTGGGTTGGCGTGGCTTGTGTGGAGAGCTTGGTTTCAGCCTTGAGTCATCGTGTTTAGCCATAGGAGCAGTAGTCAAGTGACCAGGTGCCTCATTCAATTTGTTGTGGTCTTCCTTAGCTTAGTATACTTTTACAGCATTATATAATTTTTGTTAATGCTAGTGAGATAGGTGACTGAACTCAAATTCTCTTGAGACAAAATCAAGTGGCAGTAGTGTTAATCCTAAAATTTATTTGAAGAGTATGTATTTTACCTTCAGTACAGAGCCCAGTGCTGTGTCACATTTCTTTGGCTTTTTGGGCACACAATGCACAATGTGGTAGCAGCTATTCTCAGGTTTTATTTTTCAACAAGCTGACGAATACACATAAATTTTGCTAACACAGAAGAATGAATCTTACTCTAGAAATCTTCTTCCAAAATAGTCCTATAGTTTTAAATAGGGTCTTTTACACTATTCTATTGCAAAAAGAAAACCTAAATGATTCCTAATTTTGTATAATCTAACGTTTTCATTACCATTCATATTAAGGCAATGCTTAACATACCATATGGAAATTATTTTCATTATTCAAAAGGCCATTAAAATATATAAAGAAAAGCTATTCTTATGTCTGGAGTTTTACAGCTACACAAAATTGTCCCTCAGAGACACATCAAAGTCTTATTTGGAAGAACTATGTTATGCTTCCATAAATACAATGTTTGCAAAAAGCAGGCTAATGCTTTAAACATGTCTTTAACCTTCTTGGATTGCTATGTATGTTAAAGGCTTCTGTACCAATTTCTCCATCTATGCACATAATCAAGATCTAGAAGTACAGCATGTAGCCATACAATTGTAGCTAATGTGTGTATTTTTATAGATGCTGTATAATTCCATACATTTTTGTAAGCCAAATTTGTATCACAACCTATAAAAAAGAAATTAAGGTATTTCCCAGTGTTTTGATGTTGTAGATGAATTAATTTATCTCACCATCACAATGCCCTAATACCTCCCATTTTCTTCCCCCACCTTATTTCTCGGCTCTGCTTACGCTTCTTTTGCATGAGTTATGGTCTGACCCTTCACTTAATCAATTCAGGTCACACAACGGGATTGGGGTGGGATGTGGAGGGTGAATATTTTTCTGCTGACTTAGTAAGTGACTCAGAGGAGAGACTGCGACTGTTAGGACACAGCAAGAAAGGTAGTCAGATAACCTCAGGTAGCAGGATCAAGTTATTTTTAGGAGCAGTAATTCATTCAGCTAAGCTGCATCACAAAATCACACTTTCTAAAAGACTTTCAGAGACATAAAAATCTAATTCAATGGTCAAAAATAAGAAACTTTCAGGCGATCTGTAATGATTACTCATTTAATGCTTATTCTTCTTGTTTTCCATGCAGCAATTTTTTTTTCTAATATCAATTCATTACTTTTTAGTTTAAAACTTTAGGGAGTTTTTTATCCCTTTTTCCTTTGATATCACCTAAAGAGGCTGAGTGTTCATCTGCCCAAAAATAAAGTACAAGAAGACTAAAGAAGCAGGCTGTAATTCCTCAAAATGAAGATATATTAATAAACTAGTCAGTGCACAATAAGCAATTATAAAAAGAATTTAGGACAAACTCGATCTTCTGTGCTGCCATATTACTGAGTTTGGAGCAACAGCTTTAAAACCAAAGTCAGATTTCAAGACTCAAGCTTGAGGCAGGTAAGAGTGAAAAATAATCAATTCTTATCTGGATATAACAAAATATATGAATATTACATTTAACACACTGTATAAAAGCTCTTAACATTTTTCTTCTGTCTGCTCACCCAGTGGTTTGGTCAAGATGTTTGTCTGTGCTAGACACATTTGTCCTTGAGACCCCTTTGGCATCCAGAGAACAAATACCTTGCAGAACTACACCACAAATCCTTATCTCCTTCCGAGTCCTGTGAAGCCATAAGGCACCTAATACAAGTGGAACATTTATTGCTGCGTTTGTGAAGAATGCTCTTATCAGAACTCATAAATAAAGGGTTGGGGAGGTATTTTGGTTCCACAGATTATGTCCTGACCACACTATTTTCCACTTGTGCACAACAGACTTAGCAATGCATGTCGGCATCAAGAAAGTTTATCCATGAATTCTCCATTTAAAAAATCCTTCATGAATCTAGTAGCTACTATGTATAATTGATTTCTTCTAAAACGTTTTTTGCTATGTTATGACTATTGCACCAATTTAAATAAAGCATCCAGACATTTCAATATTTAGAAATCAAACCCCGCCATTTGGAAAAACAAAGCAAGAAAGAGAAAATACGACTGAAGGAAGAGACTAGTCTTGGTACTTACGAAAAGCTCTATAGAACTCTTCTAGAGCCAGGTGCTTGTCACTGTTATAATCATCATATTTCAGCAAATCGAACACAGAGCAGTCAGACGGTTCCTTGCCAAGCTCATCCCGTTTTATTACCTGACAAGAAAATTATAACCATGAAATTACATTTGAGCTCTTAGAGTTCTCTGGTATAATTAATTGTTCCTAATAATCATTTAATAGATCATTTTAAGGTTGCTGTGGGGCAATGAACTGCAACTGTGTAAAGTCAGGGATTTCCAGTTACTTTGTAATTATTTATCACAGTTTTAAAAGTTAATACCTTTAGGGCAGACTCTCTTAAATTACACCAAAGTTTTTAGAATATACAGATCATCTATATAATGGAGATTGAAGCATTATAAAGACACTGGGAATTTTAAAGCTGATTTTACTTTATATGTACAGGAATGGTGATTAAGAAACATTCAAATATACCTTAAATAATAATTCTCCAAGTACAAATGGCATAATGTCTTTTTCCTCTAATTCCTAACCACAGAAACCAAACGCAGACACTTTCAAAAATAACTAATATAAACTCTTACTACCCTACTAATTGCATCAACTTCTTACAGGCTTTTGACAAGCCTCTTACCTTACCAAACACCTGTTATATAAGTAGCTGACCTGAAAAGGCTCCTGTTTCTCAATGGGGACACATACAATTTGTAAATAGATCATAATTAATAGCTATTAGATTTTTAACTTCAATGAACTTATCCCAGAGAAATGTCCTTTAATATATTTTGTTTTAAGTTTGTGTATGTTACAGACATCTCCTTAGATTCCAGACGAGGAATTTTTAAGATGGGAACAGTGATTCAGAATTGTCATGTTACATGGGGCATGTATTAGAAGTACTATCACATAACTGAAAGGACCAAAACTGATGCAACTTTTCATAATATTGCACAGTTTACAGTTTTGTACCAGGCACAGAAGAAAGGTCTATAACTATAGCTAATTACTAGGTAAAATAATTACTCTTCCAACTCTTTATCAGTCTCCCATGATAATTGCAAAATCATTATGTTTGTATTAACAGAGGATATCATCTGAAAAACAAGGGATACAGGGGCTCTTGTGTTTCAGTTGCTGTGCAAAGGAATGCATTCAGTTACTATTCATGTAAAAACAAAATACCTAAAAGAATAATAGGGAATAACAGGAGCATTAGAGGAAAAAGAAAAGACACAAACATTTTATGCTACCAGAAGTCATCTCCTACATAATAATATAAAAGCATTATAAAGGATAATCACGCTGTTAGTACATTAGAGAGTATGAAAACCATTTACAAAGATAAGAAAAATCACTACAAAATCACCTTTTGCTATTATCAATTAAAAATACGTACTATGCTACCTGAATATTAGTGCTAACGACTTCCTATCCTTTAAAAGCCTTTTTATTGAGTTCTCATTAAAGTGAATTAAGAAAAAATGAAATTGTGTAGATCTTGCAGCTGGAACATAAACGACAAAAATGCAGTCCGGGAAAAATTAGTAACTCTAAACTCATTACAGTTACACAAGAAATACTAAATATGTAATGGTGTGTATTGGAAACTACAGCAATCACTAAAATTCCAAGGCCATGAACATTTAGTATTAGAAGCATTGTTCCTCTCATTGTTTCACTGTTTTAAATGCTTGCTTTCACTATCTTCAATTGTACAAATAAGGATGAAACCTGGCACCTAAGCTTGAAGAAAACCTTTTCTAAATCCCCAAAACACCTGGCTTTATACTATCACATTTTAAATTTCAAATTAGTGTTCTCAGCTTCCATTATCTGAACTAAAATCTGTTATCTGTTAAAACTGACCCATTTTAAATGAAAAGCAATAAATTTTTAAAAAGAAGAATCATAATTAAAAAAAAAAAGAGAGATAGAATGTTTGTGCTATTTTCAGTAATGATACTACAGACAGGTACATTTTATCATCCTGGTAATTATTTAATTTTTGTCCTCAGTAAACCTATCATTTTGATTACAAATGTAAGATTCAATATTCAGTTTTGTATATACATCTTTATGTGGATTATATACTTTGGAATTCTTTGGAAAATACACTCGCTGTTGATAAACCCTCCAAATATGTCTGTGAGGATAGATTTTAGAATGTACAGAAGTGATTCCATATGGTGATTAATCTTAATTATCTGTGATTTGCTCCTAAAAGAGCTGTTCCAACCTGAGTTCTCTTGTGCAGGATCTAGCCATGTCCCAGCTTTCCGATGGAATCTGTCGATCAGACCAACTCTGTTATCAGAAATAAAATTCACCTTTATGGAAATTTTGGGGTTTTGGTTGGCTTTTCCTTTTGAAGGGGTGGGAGACTAATATTCTATCACATGAGTATGACTCAGAACTTGGTACAACTCAGGTGGAGGGGGTTTGCATTTTGAAAAATTACCTGTTTCTGTAGCAGCTTGAAGTGCAGATCAACTGTGATATGAAGTGACAAGATATATGAGATTCCAACAAAGCCAATATGACTGCCCGACAAATTAAGATTGCACACTTCCTTATGGAAGTTTTTTGCAAGGCATTAATTTACTTAAAAGTGTAGGATAAATAGAATAAAATTCCCTTTGTATGATACACCATCATGTAATCACACTTGTGTTTCACAAGTGATCCAACAATGCACCTTAAATTTTAAATTCTATTCATCTCTGTCCATGTAGAAGACTGAAATTCAAGGAAACCGTTTCTTAAGCCAAATCTTTAAACCCAGACTGTTTACTCCTTAGTTAAACTAAACAGACAGTGATTTGTTAGGGAGGCAGGAAAAAAACTAGCAGCAAGTCACATGCTAGAAACAAAATATGTACTTTGAAGGTTAAAGCCTGATTAAGATTGTCACCACAATTTTATGATTGTGCCATACATATCAAACACAGATTATTTGATTCGAACTTTTAAGTTGGAAATTCATACCAGAGAAGGTTTGCAAATATTTATGCCCACAATTTTTAGTTTGAATTTGCATAAAGACAGTGAGGCATTTACTTTCCATATTATAAAACTGATAAAAGGCAAAATATACAAAAAACTGTTCATGGTTCATTGTGAAACTTCATAAATGCTGAAATTTTAGAAACTTATCTGTATTTTTCAAATTAAATATGTCTTTTCTGAAAAGTGAAACTTATCCATCAGAGTTTAATACTCTTTGAAACACAGAGGAAGGATTTGCATTTTTTGGAAAAGACTACATTTCTAAAAGATACAGTATACAATTATCTATTTCCTATGGAACACCATACTGTTATCTCAGTTCAAAGCGTCTCAGAAATTTGGTCAGTATAACTCCACATTTTAGAAGATTTGGAAAGGTAATCTGACTAAAAATGAAAAACTGCACATCAGAATAGATCATTTCATTCATTTTAATCTGATTTCTGACAGTCAAAATAAAAAACTGCATATGTTATGAAACTAGACCACAAATAACATAACACGTTCTTTATTATTCCACCTCACCTGAAGCGTTATCGGTCAGTATTTTTTTGTTTGCCTGTGATTAATGGTCTTTATGTATCTCCCCAAGTACTACATAAATACAACTACAAACACCTTTAAATCAATTATGGTCATTCAGTTAACATGCATTCATCTTCCCTAAAAAACAAGCACCTTACCACCACAGTGCCACTCAGTGCTTGATAAAACACCAAGTACATCAAACACCAAACACTGTGAGAACTGTGCTCCAAATTAGTTCTGACTGCACAAGGGGGGTTCAATTACTTGTTCCACCATCTTCCACAGCAGTAAAACTTTTTATAAATTAAAGTAATTGATTAATTATGAAATTAAATTGATAATAAAGGCTGGTAAATTGTTCCTTGCTTTAACTTCCCTTAATCTAGTTAAATCAATATTCTCGTAATTTACCAGCAAGTTCTGTAGGGCAGAAACATCGTCCTCTATTTGGTGTCTACAGTAGTGTGATACCTTTGATATATGTAGTGAGTAAAGATACAGGACTTCTGCATCACAGAATGATGCAGAGATCCCTGAGCACAGGGATATCTGAACTGCTAAACCCACACAAAGGGGCCTACAAAGGCATGTACTCAATTTCATTTAAAGGTATTATCTCAGTACTGTCCCAAACCGATCAAGTTACATAGCTCAGATTTGAGATTTCTTTCTGAAAATTACTCCAATGAAAGGCACATTTCCCTGCCTTTCCAATTCTGCACTCAGCAGAGGGAAGACCTCATCTGACTCAGAAGATGCAAATGTGTCCTTGGGTGTCTGCAAATAAAATTCTATAGATGCCTAGCTCACAGTGTAAGACCAGAATAGGTATTAGGGACACATAGATAGGCTGCGTAAAATTCTGCATCTCAGAGCTAAACCCAGAACCGCCAGCACTCTGAGCCTGTGGCTCTGGACTTAACCAAGGTAAAACAATGAGTGCAAACAAAATCCTGCACCATTATACTTTGTGTCCACTTCCAGTTAGCAACAGTCCTTGAACCTACTCAAGAAATGAAGCTTAATCCTGCTTCCTTCACTGCCTGCAAGAATATAACGGAAAATGCTTCTACTTGATAAAACCAAAAGCACCTATGGAAGATCAAGATGTTACAGTTTGTATGATGATCACGGTGTTTGTAAGCTCTATCTCACTACTAACCCCTAAAAGAGTCTTAATTTCCCCCACTTTTAAAGTTTCATGTAGGGTTCTTATTTTTATTTTGAACCTAGAATTGAATGTAGCACGTTAAGTTTTTCCTAGATTAGTGATAGTAAAAACAGATAATGCAACCTAAGTAATATGTCCCTAATTAACAGCAGAAAATAAATAGATCTATAACTCAACATGCAAAATATTATTCTGCCTATGTAACATGTGAAGAAAACCAAAGTTGATTAAAAACACAAAGAGATAGACTCATTATTCCTTCTCTGAGTTCCAAGGCCTCCAAATAAGTCTTAATAATAGCACTGATTAGATGTCAAATCAGAAGTCGTGAAGGTAAAAATTTAAATGCCAAGTATTTTGAGAACCTAAGTCCGATGGAGAGATGCAATTCATATAAATATCTCTGCAAACAAGTCCCATGAAGTATTGGCTAGCATAAGGTGCAACAGTATTATCATTAATACAGAAATAAAACCAAAAATATTTTGGGGTTTGTTTTGTTTTTTTTTTTTTTTTGCAAAAGTAAGGATGAGTTTCTGTAGAAAGGTAATTTATTTTCATTTGTCCTATGTTAACCTGGTAAATTAAAGAAATATATTCATATTCATTGAAATTACAGATTATAAATTAGGATGTTAACTTCTTTCTTTGACTCTAAAAACTGATCATCGAAAGGAGGAAAAGGAAGAGGAAAATTTACTTTATTATTATTATTATTGTATACTCAACTTGCTTTCAGGCTGTGTCACTGCCCTTTTCTGTAAAATTTTGCTTCCTTAGTTCACTAGTATAAGAAATAAATAGAAAAAAAAGCATCTCTAATCAAGTACAGATCATTTCACTTCACACACTTCTTCCTTCAAAAAGGAACATGAATTTCATTGTGGAGCAAGATGAAACTTTTTAGAGCTTATGCATCCTTCACTGATGGCAACCAGATAAGGCTTACTGTTTATAAAACGGCAGTTCCACTATAGTAGAATACCTGCATTCATAACTGGAAAAACACAATTATTCCCATGCCTACCCATAGCATTTCTGCTCTTCTTCCTCTTCTATACAGCAAAAACAATACAGAGTAATCAAGCAGTCTACAGTTACACTGCTACTGAAATACACTGGTATTTCATTTACAAATTTTTATTAAATTCCGGTTTGGTTTTGCATAAGATAAAATAGATAAGCAGATGAGTCTGTTAACAACTAAATATTCACAGCCAGCCAGAAGATTCAAATATCTTCCAATATTTTGGATTCATTTAAAATGTTTCAAAGTGCTTTAAAAACAAACCACTTCACCTGACTAGAAACCTTGCAGATATGTTGATCAGAGATGATGAAGATGATGAGAATCCTGCCTATTTCATAGCTTGCAATTTTGGAAAGACAGATACTCTGTCTGGTTAGTATCTACTTCTCAAAACAGAGTGGTCTAAAATGTTAAATTCATAAGTCCTTTCAAAATCAAGCCACATCTCACTTGCCAACATAGGATTTGGAAACTGAAACATTACATGAGTCATACTCAGAAATTAAAGCAGTCAAGGCAGACAAGAACTTGTATTGGGAAAAAAAATGTCCATTTAGCCTGCACAGAGATACATAATCCCACTGCTTTCCTATTACGTTTACACTGTACTGGAGTTAAAATTCTTTTTTAGCTGCAATTCTGTATTGGACTACAAAGCCATGAAAAATATTATACCCAGATGTTAGCATTGTTCAAACAGTAGAAAAAAAATAAGTCTGCCAATTTTTAATGTATTGCTATCATACATGAAATATTAAAAAAAAAAAAAGAAACAAAAAAACCCAGAAAAACCCTAAAACAAACAAACCTTTCTTACTATTTGAAATAGATTTTTTTAATAAAAACACTACTTTTGCTTTTTTGGGGAGAGGAATATTTGTTTCTCTTTCATCACGATGCAAATTCAATAACCTTATAACTTTTGATCCAAAATACATCAATAAAATTGGAGTGCTGCTGTCACCATTTCCAATCTCCAACTGATTCATTTCAATTTTACATTAGATAGAATGACTACATGGACACCTATGAGATAATAAATGCAATCCAAGGGCCTGATTGCACAGCAAGATTGACGAGAAGCAAAATTTAAGATGCACTATAAAGTGAACTTCAATATTCACGTGAACATAAATTAACTTCAGCAGTCCTTGTTTTCTACAGAAAGCATGTTGCTTTTCATATCCCCTTAATATGATTACATTTAAAATGCAGACAGGAGCTATTATTTACGACAACTATGCAGATTTCAAAATTTTGACTGTAAGCACAACTGAGAAAAATTCTCCTAATCCTGAGAATGAGAGGAGTACAGTAATATCTCCCTGTGGATGGTTGACCCTGGCTGGATACCACATGCCCACCAGAGCTGCTCTGCTACTCCTCAGCTGGCTAGGGGAGAAAAAATATAACGAAAGGTTCATGGGCCAAGATAAAGTCAGGGAGAGATCACTCACCAGTTACCATCATGGGAAAAACAGATTTAACTTGGGGACGAATTAACTGAATTCATTACCAATCAGACAAGAGTAAGATAAATGGCAAATAAAATCAAATATTAAAACCACCTTTCCTCCAAGGGGCTTAACTTCACTGACAATGTTCTCTACATTATTCCTCCCCAGCAGAGCAGGGGGACAGGGAATGGGGGCTGCAGTCAGTTCATCACATGTTCTCTTTTCTACTCCTTCCTCCTCAGAGGGAGAACTCCTCTCACTCTTCCCCTCCTACAGGAGAGAGTCCCCCATGAACTGCTCCAACATGAGCCCTTCCCATGGGATGCAGTTCTTCAGACTGCTCCAGCGTTGGTCCCTTCCCAAGGGTGCAGTCTTTGGGGGAACAGACTGCTCCAGCATGGGTCCCTCTTGTCAAAGCATACAATGACAAAGCAAACACCACTAACAATGAATTTACTTCACATTAATCTGTATGTTGAATAATTTCATGTTTCTGCAATGAATTTTAGCAAAACCAAAAAGCACATGTTTGGGGCTTAAGGCTGACTTGTTTCCATACTTGTGAAAAAGCACTACTTTACAGCTGCTATTATAAATTCCTCTTTATAGAAAAAAAAAACATGTGGGGAAAAGTTGGTATAGGCAGTTTGAAACACAATAATGGAAGATGTTTTTCTATTATTTTAAAGCTATGTTTGACACACACAGAAAAAGGAAAAGTATACATGTAGCAACTGAATAGAGAGGAATTAAATATAGTTTGCAAGTCTATATATGTGATTCCTATCTATGTAATCTATTCATACAGGATACTCATATATAAAGTATTTGTAAGACATATACAGGCACCAAAGTCCCTTGAAAGCTGAAGTTCTGAAAGACTCTAAAACTCAGCAGGAAAAACCAATATTAGAAATGTACAGAAAAATAGTTTTAAATCAGTCTTTTGAAATAGTGTATTAGTAGTTGACATGATACCTGTATTTGCAATCACCCTCTGGTCCTTGAAATTGCAAATAAAACTTTAAAAGTTAGCCGTATGGAAATGATAACTCCAGCCTATTTCTTAACACTGCCATGCAACTTAAAACATAGGATAATAATCAACACGCACATCTAAAAATCCTACTTTTCTTATTTTAATTGGCTGCCTAGTATTAGACTCATTAATATAGTTTAGCCATGATTAGGTTTCTCAAACACAGACCTCTAGTAAATCAAAGTATGTTTGACCCATCAACACTCTTTAATAGAATCAATCCTTTTAGGTAGATTAAAGCTGGTGCTATTATGCCTACCAGAGCTGCAGTTACTGGTTTAGATCTGTAATTAGTTAAAATTTGCTATTTAGAGACTACCATGAACTCTCTTTGCAGGATTTCTTCTGTACTTCTCTAGCCCCAAGTAAGATAAAGCAATAATACTTTAGTATTACAGAAGTGATTCACCTCATTATTTTAATTGTTTTCAACTTCTACAATACATCTATACAGTTGGACTGGATGGTAGCATGCAGTGGAGAATAAAACAACTCATGTCATGCTCACAGCAGCCTAGAGTGTTCTAACACACTGCAGTACACTTCGAAGTGTTATATTCAAATTACTAAATAACCACCATAGAATTTCTGAGTAATTCAGCCATTCATTCAAAAATTCTCAAATGAAGCTTTCCACCTCAGTGACTCATATTTTCTAAAGTAAAGTATCCTAAGACAGGATATTCCATGTTTTTATGTCCTGACAAAGACATCTGAATAGTCACAGTGCTAATAGAAACAAAAAATAAACCTTACCTGAGATAACTCGTTCATGTCCACAAGTCCATTGTTGTCTGAATCAAAATAATTGAACATTTGATCTACAAGAAGTTTCTTTAATGCCATTTTCTCACCAACAGATTTGTCTTTCGATTGTGCAATGTATCTCTGGTTTTGTAGATCCAGTAACATATTTTTCACTTCAGTGTATTCGGTAGGTTTGCATTTATCCCCTGAAAAGAAAATACACAAAACAAGATTATTTTGAATTTGATTTCCTATTAAAAGTTTAAAGGTAAACAAAACAAAACCAAAAACTGGAAAAAAAGAGTATTAACTTCTTATAACACTACAAACAGGGTTCTTTTAAGAGGTAAGAAATTCATTATGTAGTGGTTTGATCCATAAAATTTCCTTGTCTGGTCTTCAAATTAAGAAAAAAACAAATTATTGCAGTTTTAGATACTTTCTTAGACAATGTTTTCTGCTTATAGATACTAAGCAAATTTATCAATTCCCAAACCTGTACTTTTTTTATTTATCATTCTGGAAAGGTGTATCTGAAGATTTATTAAAGTTTTACCTTTGGTAAAGCTTTTCATATAAATGTAGAAATCTAATGTATACAAAAAAACCCTGCAAATATGATAGAAAAATATATACTATATATTTCATAATAATATTGGACTTCAAAAAGCAGAAATTACTCTTCAGTGCTCATAATCTATCTCTACTTTTTCATTTATTGGACTTAGAAAGCTTATTTGAACAAGAAAAGGTGGGATTGCCAAAGGAAGAGAACAGATATCTTTGACAAGATCTGATTTACTCTTTTCATTATCATGTCTTCTATAAAGTGGAAAATGTTACAGAAATTTCCTGCATACAGTGATTACAGTCAGTACTTATTTTAAACCAAAGCACAAAATAATGTATGCCTGGTGTTCTCTTATGTGAGTTGCTGCATATTTTAAATTGGATAGATAAACAGTTTTAAATGGTTTGTTTGGGGTTTTTTTATTAAGATTAACCTTAGGATTTCAAAAGGTTAATCTTTTATTAAGATGATTATAGAATAATATATTATTAAGATAATTATATTATACATTAATTATATAATATAATTATATTATATTAAGGGTTTATTTTTTTATAAGATGACATATGTAAATGTGTACCAGCATACTTGCAGACAGATATTTACAGTTAGCCAATACTTAACTTCAAGCAGTGAATTCAAGGCTAGAGCAATATGTTGATCAGCAAAGAAGGCTATTTTTCAATCTTCCTTTTAGTCACTATTCTAAAGATACAATAATTTATGAGAAACAACTATTTAACTCATGGAAACTGCACAGGCAGTTTTGTTTTGAAAGTGGATCTTCTAAGAAACATCTGATTTACACGTATGGGAGTGTAATTTATTATTTTGGTATATTTAATGGTATATGCATCATTATAGTGACACTATGAACATCTCCACACCCATTACAAAAGGCAGAGAGAGAAACACTCCTAAATGCTTCTCACTATCCTAGAAAGAATGAGATCTAGAAAAGAAGGATTTATGATAGAAGTTAAATCATGGAAGAAGATAAAATGGTTTTTGGAATCAAAACCACTCTAGCCTTTTTTTGTTTTGGTTTTTCTAAAAGCCACCAACTGTTATGTAGCTATTTAACTAACAGAAATAGACAAACCCAAGCTGTATTTAACTGACAGCCTAAGCTATGCATAGTATTTGCATATTTGTCCTCATCTGCCAGGGGCATGAAGATTGAGGCCATACAACTTGTAAGAGTTGAGATCTGCGTGACTGCTTTTCAGGGGTCTAATGCAGAAATACTCAGTAGGGAAACATGTTTATTCCTCAGGCATTCTGAAGCTGCAGTGAGCAAACCCCGCCATCTGAATGGATGTAGGCTCCAGGTGGTGGGGAGGGAAAAGAGCACTTAACTTGAACATACTCTAATTCATTTGGGTGAACTCCAAGAGACTGGGCCAGAAAACAAGTATCATCTTTGTCTCCCCCAGATAACTTTTCTGGCTGTGGTGTCCTGGAAAAGACAGTCTGGCTTCACTCTGCTGCAGGTGACAGCCAACAGCATTTTACCTACACTCTTGGCAGGGCTGGGGTGGTGGGGAAGACAAGACAAATCCTATTAGATAGTGTGCTGCTCAGAGCTAGCTACCACTAGATACCATTCAGATTTTAGCCCCTGTAAATTATCAGTCTCATCCTGCAATCTTAAAACTGCGAAGAGCTGTTATTTAGAGATACACAACACAGTAAAAGAGTTAGTTTTCTTAATAATATCTGTTAAATCATGGATTTGTCACAGCAGCATTCACAAGTCGCTTCACGTCTGAGTTCAAAAAAGAAATAGAAGATTAACAAAAAAGTCACACTGACAATTCTTTTTCCTTGAAACACAGGACAATGTTTCTCACTTTAATGATTGATCAAGAGTTGAAAAGAGGTTCTACAAATCTCTATAATGGCAAAAATTATGCTAATGCTCATTTGAATATTGAACATTATTTAATTATAAATTCTGGACAACTTTTGCACAAACTGCACAAATATTGAGTAATTTTACAAAACATGTAAATTTAGAGAAAAAACAATTAAATGTATGTATCACACGATCATGAAAAGCATTGCAATAATAAGTTGCGTTTCCTACTTTTAACTCAAAATAGAGTTTATGGAAAAATTTGTAAAGGAAGTTGGATCACAGTCCAGGAAAGAAATTTTAATGCAATTTAGAAATTAATTTTACATCTAAAGCTTAAGGAAAAATAAACTAATGTATTCTCTCACAACACCTGTTCAGACAAAGAAGAAAGAATTTAGACAATGTATTTACCACATTTCTTTTTTTGTACACTTCTCATTGCATAGCACAAACTTCTGTAGCTAGTATAGTAGTCATATAAGAGCACTTACATACTGCATGTTTAAAAATTATTTATATGCTTTTCCAGAATAGAAAAATATTTGCGTCATTTTTTAATATAAAATATAAATGCTGTCTAATACAAAATAATCTGAAAGACTGCTACTGCCACATATTTGGGTACTTCCTGTAGAAAAACTCCACTGACAAATTAAGCAAAGTAATCTGTTAGAATTACTATTTTATTCATATTTTGTTCTAACACCAACCTTCTAAATATTACTATGAATTTCAACAATGCACTTTAAACCAGTGAGTGATGAACCTTTAATTTATGATCTTAGCTAATTACACTCGTGGTAAACCAGGTTTCCACAGCTATACCACATTAAAACATTTTCATTTTATACATAATTGAAAGTAGTCTTTACATCAACATCTGGAATTTAAGGACAAACATGATGGATGGGTGTTACTGACAGATAAGGGAACCACAAGGAAAAAATGAGACACTCCTAGTGAACACAGGGCACAATTTCATTAACAAATTGCCCTCTTATCTCATTGTCATGCCTTTTACTCCATCATTTGAGGAAATGTGAAGCTGATGTTTAAATTACAAGAATGAGGTTCTGTTTATAGGAGACCTCCCCCAGGCTGGAGTAGCAGCAGAGAGAAAATCTCAGTTGCTTTATTTATGTTCTAATTTAGTAAGCATTACTTGTGAAATAGGTGTCTCACTGACACACAAATAGTAAATGGGGATTACGTACGTCAACCTTTATAGTGAGGAAAAGTAATTTATACTTAACGAAATGGAGAAAGACAAACTACTGGGAATATACTACCATTATATTACTTCCAAAAAGACCTATTAAATTCTATATAATTAGCTACATACGTGAAAGGATAGCCTACACGTACATAATTTAATACCTTAATTCAGTTTTATAGTACTTTTTCCTTTCATTTTTGAACTAGCATTCGTACAAAAATAAATAGTTACTTTCTGAAAACTTCCTAGAAAGTAATAATAGAACAAGAAGACACAAAATTTCCTTTTCTGTTTGTTTCATTCATGGAAAGGACCAGTTCTACTACACAACATTTTTTGTCAAAAAAACAACAAAAAAATCCCACCCTAAATAAAAAAAAAAATTCTGCTACAATTTATTTCATAAGTTTTCTGACATCGTCTGTGCAATCACAGAGGGTGTGCAGAAACCTAAAAGTGACAAAACAAACACACTGGAATCTAAGCGCAGTTCTCCAGTCCTACAGCTTGCAATTTCTGAAGTAGTAATACTCCTAGGGTTTACTTCATTCAAACTCAAAAATAGTAGAAAAATGGAAGCATTTTCTGTTTCCTTCCATTCAGTGCAACAGTTCTGCAGCTGTATCTCTGTTACCTAGGAAACAGCTGAAAGTTAGACTTTGAGTGCTATTGTCCTTCTAGACAGTATTGAATAAATGGTATCTGCCTATGACAGAAAAAAAAGTTCTGTTTCACAATTAGTCTTCCTTAATTTTTAAGAGAAAAAATTATCAAAAAATTAACTATTTATGAAAAGATGGCAAAGGAATATACACATTTGTCACACCTGCAGAAAAATATTAAAGAATCAGCTAAGATAATAGTTTAGGGAAAACTCCTTACATCCCAAGTCAGATACCAGATTCTTGTACTTTGCAGATTTTAGAAAAACGCAAAGAAGAAAATAATGCACATATTTTAAAAGCAAACAATAAGCAAACCATTTGATTTCTGTTCTCAGTTCTTTCACCAAATTCATTGTTAATACTTTAATCTTTGCTTGCCTGAGCCTCTCCATTTAGCAGGAACAACCTTTATGTCAGAGAGCTAACATTCATGGCATGTCTATCCCTATAAAAGTCATCAGCTGCTGAGACACAACTTGATTCTGAGCTATTTATGATTTTGCACTGATTTTTATCTCTGTCCGTATATACTGATAGATTTTTATCTATATCTACATAGCACAAATGGCTTCCACATTTTTCCTTTAAAATTAAAACAACTTTGGATCTATCAGACATGGCAACTAGTTTTAAGTGAAACATATCTCATAGGAACAGTTTTAAATAATTGAAAATCGATATATACATAGATCAGATTCTTGGAAATGGAATAGGCCTGATAAGCAGCAAGCCTACTTTTAACCTTCTACATTCTGAACATACTCAGAATAATCTAATTAGCCAAAAAAAATTCAAAACAATGCAAAATTACAAATTATATTGCATGGAGCAAACATGAGAAATTAATCCAAGATAATATGTATATCTATATGTACATATAGAAACTAACACAGATATGCACACACACATACTCATATGAACATACACGTGCACATATACATCCCTGTACACAGGATTAAGTCACTATAGATATCCGCTATCAATTCAATTTCAAACATAACATAAGATGCAACTTGAAGGTCTTCATCTATTCAGCTATTTTTCAAGATCTGTCTATATATAAAGCATGAAAGTTGTAATCTCACTTGTAGCCCTAGCAAATAAAGGCACATTTTAGACCACTAAAATTGCTTAGGTTTATCTGAAAGAAACTTCAAGTTCAGATATCATTTCACAATATCTTTTTTTTCAGTATAAAACTCTTATCTTCCAAATCTAGACGTCAAAGGTTTTGACCCTTATTCTTTGTTCTCCTCACTGAAGCTCTGGAACTTGAAGAGAAACAACCTCACCCATATATAGAACTGAATTTTGACCTATGATCCAGAGTTTGAGGTGGGTGGAGAGGAAAGCTTTACACTCAAAAGCAAATAAACAGGGATTAACACCAAAGCTTTTCCCTGCTGCATCTATGTTTTAAATAAAAGGTGAGAATTTTCTACCATTTTTTTAAAAACATGAAATTTCAGGGCTGCAAATTTTGGCTCAACAGCTGCTCAGCTTTAGACATTCAGAGTGTCTAAAAAAAAAAAAGAAAAAAAAGAAAAAGAGGGAACAAAGAGAAAAAAGAAAAAAAAAGAGAAAAAAAGAAAGAGACATTTTGAATCTGTGTTTCGCTTTCTTTGGGGTGGGGAGTAATTTATACAGCACTCAATCAGCAGATGTGCTGCTTTACATCTTATTGTGTAGCATCCATACTTTCTAATGACATATATAACTCTCTAAATCTAAATTCAGCCCTACTGTCAAAGTCAAGATACTCAGGTGTTAAGGACTTAAATTACTCAATTCTGTTCTGTAAATAGCTTTAAGCAGCTACAAAAATTGTTTAGGATATTCAACAGTGTTGTCTATTTTTATGTGATATACATATAAAAATACCTCCCACATAAAAAACACCCAAATATCCAGAGACAGGCACACAAATACAAAATTTTAAAGTTATATCTGTCACTATCCTTGGAAAATATTTCTAAGTGATTACCATAGCTGGTATATAAAATAGAAAAGAATCTAGATTTTCAAAGCCTTAACTTGCACCTTGTAAATAAGGAATAATGCTGTCTTTTCCTCAGGTATCAGTTAAAATGTTCTTAACCATTCTGATTTTTCAAAACTAAAAATAGTAAGACAGAAGTAATAATTTCATTTAATTACACATATTAGCTCAAGTCTGGTGTCCAGTCTTATCTGAAGACATATAAACAGCTTTTCTGTGCCTAAATAATCACTAAATAGTTCAGAGAAACTATCCAGATTTTCCTTAGAGAAATGCCATTTAAGTTAAGTAACAGTAGAAGCTGTAATAAATTTGTATTAAGGTAATGGAAAAGTAAGTAATACTGTTTCAACACCTTTTTTAGTTTGGTTTTTTTTTTTTCAGGACTGGTTAGAAACATTATATGAAGTGAGAAAGATTAACTAAAAAGTAACTACAAAATGAAGAAAAGTACAGAAATCAGCATTTGGGGTAGTGGTGTGTGTTGGTCTTCTGGTTGTTAATGCGGAGTAGTTGCTATATCACAGATCTCTTGACAGAAGAAAATAGGTCATATAAACTTTCACCTTCAAGGTGACATTTGAAAGCTATAGCAGGCTGACAATAATGAGTAAAACATCATTTTCCACAGCTGAGAAAATAGTGAATGTTGGGGTTGCATGGATTGCATGTTGGCATCACAAACACTGTAAGCACTGCTAGTCTGTAACTGAAAAATGCAGGAATCTTCTACAGGATTCTACTCTGTCTTGAAACAACAGAAATCCACACTGCTTTCATACAGTGATATCACTTCTCAGAATTTCTCATGTTTTGTATGCTTACTTCGAGGTACTACCCCATGGCAAAGAAGAGTTGAAAATGGGTTCATTTAACAAATGAAGGGGTTTGGGCTTTTTCTTGTATCCAGTTGAAGCTTTTAGATCAGTTTTATTTGTTTCATACATCTTAAAAAAATTAACCTTCCATTTAATCAGTAAATATTAATAAGATAATCTGAGCTTCCTCGTCCTTTATAAAAGAAATTTGAGAAAATGAGAAAAACAGTGTGTCCCAAAGCAAGACATCATTAAAAATGAAGGTTGAGACAGAAGTTTAATGCAGCTTTTTATTTTCCCCTCTAGTGGAGTTAATGCAACCATTGCTGTTAGTCTTCCTCTCACAGGGCTTAAAAATTTTTTGACTTGAACTACTTAAAGTGATACTACAAAAGTTGTGAAATACTATAGGCCTACATTAAAAAAAAAAAGAAAAAAAATAAAAAGCATTCCAAATCCAGCAAGAAAACACTTATGGGATGCAAGCTCCATCAGAAAATCTATGCAGAATTCCACCTCTGTTTCTTGGGAAGCACGTGTCAGACGGCTCTCTCTTATTATAAACAAACAAAGAAGCAAAAAGTTACTGAAAGAGATGAAATATTAAGTCACAGTCTTCCTTTTCCCAAAAACTTCCCAAAGATGTGGAGTATTAACAGGTTTATGAAGGTGAGGTATATGAAGACTGGGCCTAACTAAAAGTGTACTAAAACATTGGGGGGAAAAAAAAAGACAGTTCTGTTTCTCCATTTCTGTTTCTTCTCCACCATCACCTATGTCCACTTCTTCCTTTGGTTCACCCTTATCACAGTTGGGTTTTCGTGCTAATTGGAGAAGCTGTTACATTCAGTCTTTTGCTATAGGAAAAACAGACTTAGTTTTATGTGTGTATGTATATATGGAACCAAAAATTAACAATAACTTGGCATCACACACACTTGTGTCTGAATTTCTGCTCATACTCATACTTGAAGTTAGAGTCGTGTAAATCAATGCAAGAGAAAAGCTAGACCTACATAATCTGAGTTTCATTTATAGATGCAACGTGAACCTTGCAAAATTCTCAGATTATGCACAAATTTTGACCAGTCATCTTTAAACAGTATTTTGATCATTGTTTTCTTTCACAGTCATAGAAAAGGCTACCTAGAGAAAAAAGATCAATATTTGAATTGAATATTCTTGAATTCCTATAAATACATGTTTTAGTAGAGACATTTCTCATCTATGGTTTGATGCAGAAAGGCATTAGAAAAAATTAGATGCCAGCTTTTCACGAATTGCAATGAAGTTCATAGCTTTGTTTTCTTACAGCTGAAGCTTTGTTTCTAAGTGTTTTGTTCAGCACTTAATCTTCAGTTCAGAAAACGTCCTTATTCACACAGATTTAGGGATTTAAAAAGAAGTTTTACTTCTATTTGGTTTCACATCATTCTGTGTTTCTAGATACAATCCTTCACATTCTTCAAAAAGGGATGTAAAGCATTGGAAAAGACTACCCAGGTGATGGAGTCACCATTCCTGGAAGTGTTCAAAAAACAGGTGGATATGACACTGGAAGACATGGTTGAATGGTGAACACAATGCTGGTGCTGGGTTAACAGCTGAACTTCATGATTTTAAACGTCTTTTCCAACCTCATCAGTGATATGATTCAAATCAAAGCAATCTGAAGGTAATAAGAATCCTTATTTTCCTACCATTTTAACATCTCTGTTTTTCATGTCACCACTTCATTTGATTAGAATAAAATGAAGAGGATTGATTGATTGGGGGTATTTTTTAAATTTGTGCTAATTCTAATTTCAAGTTATTAAAATCTTTTTGCTTTCTCTCTGTGACTGATGGATAGTGTTTTGTTACTAATTATTACTTAATTAATGCTGCCTTCCCAACCTAAAGTTGACCGTCTCCTAGCCATAACTCAAGAGAAGTGTCAGACATACCAAGATGTCTAAATGAAGAGTACCATGTCTGTCTTTACAATTAACCCGCCAAAACAAAGTTATATACAGACCAGCTTTTGCATCTGAACTGAGCACATCTAAAATGTTATTTCAGCATTAACTTCACGTTGCTTATGGATTCTTACAGCTGGCATTGCATACCCCAAACAGAGGTAACTTTCAAAGTAAGCATGTAATGAATTTAGAGTTTAAATAGTTTTAATGATTCTGTAATTGAATGTCTTTCCCTTGAATAGTACTTTTTGTTTTGTTTTCACCATTTTTAAGCAGCAATAGTCTCTTTAGGATAAAAACAGATATACTAAAAAATTCAAGTTATGCTCTTAACTAAAGGATAAGAGCTGACTTGAAAGAGCATTTGTGGATAAAACACCATATAACAAATATGATCACAATTTTTAGATGTTAAAAACACTTTCCAGATCTCTATTGTTTCACATCAATAAAGAGTGAAAAGCTTTCATGAATTTTTTATTACTCTCACACTCAAATAAAGTATATCCCATTTATGTTTGTGTTGCCCAGGTAATGATTTTTCTTGAGAACATATTAGGGATCACTGAGCCTGATGCTGAGATTGTGGAAGCCTATCTTTGTACTAGGTAACACATACATTGCTTCCTGAACAGGTACAGTTACTGTATTTTATATAAAATCTCTGAAATAGGGGGTCTGGTTTATGTATATAAACATGACAGTGATCACAAGATAACATCTAACACTTTAAAGTATGGACTTTCAACCTGTCAACTAGTACGTGCCACAGAGCAATTTTGGGTGCATCTATCCCCTCACAACAGACTATGTAAACTGACAGATTTCATTCTATACATCTCCTCTTCACAGATAAATGAAGGGAGGTAGTGTAAGATTTCAAAATATGTTATCTGCAAAACAGATACAATTCTTGTCTATTTGTAGAAGAGTTACACCCACATCTGCTATTTGTCTTTTCCTCCTTTCAAACTTTGACTTTAAAGTAAATAGGTTTCCAACCTCTAAAAAAAAAAATACTGAATGAAAAAAGGACATTATAGGTTGTCTTTTGGGGTATTTCTCCTTAGGGGGATCCTCATCTCACACCATACTAAAATGCTCTGCCACATCATATATTTTGTAAAGTTTCTGCACAGTCTTAAAGCCATACAGGCTCAGCTGGTTTATGGAGACGGAGCCATGTTCTCCTTCCAAGAAGTTTTACCTTGCCAGAGAGCAAATTCCAAGAGTACAGCAAGAGCAGAGACTCTTTCAGTGACTGAATCAAACTAACATCTGCATACTGAGAAGACCCTTAACTGTGAAAGAAAATTACTTACGTTTGTTAAGAAAAGGTGTGAATTTTTACCAATAGCACTTAACATATCTATAGATCTCTAAAGTAATAAATTAGGGAAAAGGGCCAAGTTTTCCTCAAAACTGTTGAAGAAATCATTATATTCCAATTCTTCCTTAATATAATGTAAAAAACAATTTCCAAAATACCTTACCTTATCATATGATGTATTATTTTAGAATAAAATCAGTTCCAGTTCAAATGTAATATTTGAGTTACCCTCGTTAAAGGACAGTAGCAGCAGTGCTGGTTAACAGTACTACAACAGCAGGAAAGTAATGCAAGATGAGGAGAGGACAACATATCTATTGTGAAAACATGTTTGTTTCAATATTCAAATTGCTAAACAACAGGTGCAAAAGTCAAACAAGTTATCAAATAACACTAGATACATTAAACATTAAATGCAAATAAAAAGTAATCCCCTGACACGTGATATTGCTATTACAGGTCCAGAGAAAATACGTTGGGAAATTATGTCAGAAACAGGGTGTATAAATATGTATACTTATGTGTACTAACAATAATAAGGCAACAGTCAAGTTCATATGCAAAAAAGATAGAAGACAAGTCTTTGTTCAAAGCATTTAATCTTTGGAAAGGTGTCAATTACCCTGCTAAGAACGGGAAAATCGTATCTGCATAAAACTGCTTAAGATGTCATTGCAGAACAAGTTTAGCTGCTGTAATATTTTTGTTGTTTCAGGAAAACAGGAACACAGTGGGAACACTACAGTAAAGTACTGGCTGTTGTATAGAAATAATTGGAGCTATAAACAAGTAACCTCAGTTCTTACTTTGTACTAAACAGAAATTAAATCCACAGACCCATTTAAGAAACTCCAGAAACAAACTTATATATAAATTTCATTGTAGTTGGTTGCTTGAAATAGCAGGCACAGATTTGATTTAGATACTTTCCCCTCCATTTTAGTTTCTTATATTGAACAACATCATGGTAAAGAAATTATTTTGAAAAAAGATATTTCATTTTCATACATGAGAGAAAATGCACAAATACAATTGTACTACTACTATGAGATTACTTAGTGGATTTGGTCAAATTCTATTCTATTTTTGCAAACTCATTCTAGCCGAAAAGTAATGTACAAGAAATTCATAGAAAACTTATGTACTGTGTAAAAACATATTTTTTATGCACTGAAAAATGGTGACAAAATCTCTAGTGATTCAGTGTGAATAAATTCTGCAGACTAGTACCAGACTTTTCTCATTGTAAGTAATTAGACACACAAAGCAAAGGTTCAAAAATCCCTGCCTAGAAATAAAAAGCATGTATTAATAAGAATTATTCTTGAAGTCTTCTAATTCTTGTATCCAGAGGCATACAAAACTGATTTAAAGACTGAAATATTAGAAAAATCTTTAGTACATTGGAAAGATGATTGTACTGTGACACGTACTGCACTGTGTGAATGGGTGAGACACCCTTATTTAAAGGATTTGTAAATTTACGGAAGTTTAACTCAAATTTGCCTCTAGACCTTGACTGAAAAGGAAAGAAGAGGTAAAAAAAGGTGAAAAAGAGCTTCATGTTACCCTAACTCTGAGATTATTTTCAAGTTAGGTAGCTTTCAGAGCTCCCTACCAGTGACAAGTAACCCAAATTTAATCTGTTATCTAACTTGGAGATTGAATTCTATCATTTACAACCAAGGCGTACCACAACATTCACGTAATAGAGGCAAGGAATGTTATTGCTGTTGTTGTTGTTGTTGTTGTTGTTGTTGTTATTATTATTATTATTATTATTATTATTTACTACGAGTGCTACTACTACTATTGTTATTACTCCTGTTCTGAGAAAAGAGTGGGATTAAATAGTAAGATTAATTTTGTTTACAAGACATTCCAATAGCCCTGAAAAAGTAATATATTGCAGGCTCTCCAGAAAGACTTACTCTGCAAATAACCTTGAGACTGAAACTCAATCTTTATTTCTCTTCTTTTTCTACATTCCCTATCTAGTAAAGCAGAAGTCGTGAGAATGGACATAAATTTGTCTTTTAGAAACCAAAAAATAACCCTTAAATTGGATAAATCTGAAGATGTTAAAAGTCTAATTATTAGTACTATTGCTGTCTTGCTTTTTTCAGCTGTAAATATGGATGTTCTTTGCATCTGGGTAAACATGGGGTTGTTCCTGGATTCTGTTTTGTTTTAAAAGAAGACATGAATCCAAAAATTCTCACTTCCATACTTCTCAGAAATTATTAATCCATTAGATGTATTGGCAGGAAATAAAATCAACAGCATTTAGATACAGATTATCACCTTTATAAATGAATAATCTTATTTTGCCTTCCAAATTCACCCATTCTGTTGTCAGGAGAGGTAGTCAAGATCTTCTCACAAATATTGAAAATATAATTTTGAAGTCTCAAACAGATAGTAAATGTTAAGAAAATTTAATTACCAGTAGCCAGAATTCTCCGAGATGCAAAGTGAACCTGTGAATTTAGCTTTTGTGAATGCCAAGAGTTAAGAAATATTTTCGGCCTTGTAATGAATGAGACAATATATCAGCATGTAAATTGCAACATGGCCACTTGTGCATGTACTACACATAACATAAACACTGGACTGGACTGAATAGGAAAAGGCTGGGAAGCAAGGGTATACAACACGCAGTTCTTTAAGAGCTCCCTTTTTGTTAAATTAATGATTCTTTAAAACTCCAAGGAACTGTCACTATATCAATTCAAAACTTTAGTGACTTCAAGAAATAATTAAAAATTAATTATCAATTAAAATTACTTTGAGCCCTACCTGGGAATAACAATCTTCGTTAAAAACTGTCAGCCGTAGCTAATTCAGCAAGGATAAACTGCTGTGTGAGAGTAAACAGAAAACCGCAAGAAACCATTATAACTATCTCCAAAAAAGGGGTTATCTAGTCACATTTGTAGGTCAGCTGAAGTGTGTTGTAAAACTTCAAAGCATTTTCATCCTTTCTGACTTGTAAAAGGTTTAAAAAAATCTATTATTCTCCAAAAATCTACCAAAAAAATGGTCAAGAATGGGGGACTTCATTTGAGATCAAAGACCTGATATTTGGCCAGCTTCATAGCATCACAAGTCCTTCTGATAAAAGTATCAGTAATTTGAGAAGACACACTAATGAAGGTGGAAGTTTGCTACTTAAAGTGGACCCATCACTTACCCCAAATACACTGCTTACATGTACTCTGAAGAGATGTGAATATGAAGAGGCTTCTTCCGGAATGGCCTTTCAAGTTTAAGAATAATCTAAATAAATTTTTTCAATCCCCTTGAGGAATGCTCTTTATTTGGATACAGTATGTGTCAACAGAGACAAGAGGGGTGTACCCAAACTCCAAACTATTCTAAGTAACAGAAATGAACTCATTAAGAGGAGAACATTTTACCTTAATGGCATTAATTCTCATGTTCAGTAAATTGGTGTGTGCCAGCAAAGTGAATTACACTCTATTCTCAGAGTCTTCACTCCTGAAAATAAAGCTGATCTGACCTTAAAGAAGGTGGAGACAGCCTTCCTAGGCCTGAATGAGCACCCAGGCTTCAGAGGTATCCCTGAGGCATCTTGGCAGGCTCAGTCTCAGATCCTGAATGGGTGCCAGAGGTCAACAAGAATTTGAAGAGGAGGAACTGGAAAAGATTTAAATCTGAAAGGCCTGACACTAAAACATGCTGCAAAAAGTGAGATCACCTCACCAAGTAATGTTCCTTACCAGGCAGTGAGGGACAATCATGGCATGGCACTGACACTTCTGCTTTCAGGCTTCTTACCCATTTGTTGGCTCAGATCAAGCCCTTTGCTTTTCACAGGGGGAGCTTCTAATTACGAGACATGAGCTCAGGTGCATTTCAGGCACTGAGAGCAGAGATTCTGGCTATAAACTAAGAAACCAATCTATATTATAACTGGGTATAATCTACCATTACACAGTTCTAAGGGACTAAGAAAAAGGCAGATAAAAAAAGCCTTGGCAGAATAAATTTGAAAGTCCACGTGTCAGGCTTGTTATGAACAGCAGACCAAGCAATTCCTGACCTGTCAAGGTCACAAGCAGGTTAGCAAATTTATTATTCCATTTTTTCCTCAGGGGAAAGAGACACCAAACACATAAAAAGAAAATCACCATGATAAGAACAAGTATTTTAAAAAGTAAGCAGGTCTGATTTTAAAAAAACCAACAAACACCAAACATTTTTTAATTAATATTTTAAATCAGGACAGAAAGACAAAATTAAGGGTGTGGGTGGACACACCAACTTCTTCATCCATGCATGAGCACAGAACACCATCAAAAGATACTGCTGAAGCCAAAGCACATAACAGTAACAAACATTTCTGACATATACCATTTCAACATATACATTGAGTATATACTGTAATTCATGTTGAACAAAACACTATCAATGCTACACTGTCACTTTGATACAAATCTTGCAAAGGGTCAAATATAGGAATCCAGATTCAAATCTGAGCATAAACTAACTTTATGTTGCATATCTCAGCAAAAGAGTTGAGGAACACTCAAGCTCCTCTCAGCAGAAAATTTTCCCAGTTAAGCATTCACAAGTGGGTATATATTTAGCTAGTTATTTGGGTGTCCTTTTATCTCATCATCAAGACATGTTGCCATAGTACGACCTTCTGGAGCACAGTCCATAGTAAATGTTTTCCTTCATAGCTATTTTTCATCACACAATACTGATGGGGACTTTTTCTTGTCAAAGATAGTCCTCTAAGTAGAATTTCACCAGATATATGTCATATAATCATTTCTTGGTGTGCATTAGATATTGTCAGACATGAAGAAAAATATTTTGTCAGAACAGAAATACTAGGTCAGCAACAAGAATGGGCTGTTTAAAGAGCAGCTTTCAAAACATGTGGTTTCTACTACTATCCTTTTGCCATCTGACACTAAAATCAGGTCCTATTTATTTAGATTATTATTTGTTCTGTGCTAAAAATGTCATGCTCAGCAAGTATAAATGCTATCTGTTCAAAAGAACTTATATTCTACAGGCAAATTCACAGAATATGATCACACACGTCTTTCCCTTATCCCTTTCTATTTCTTTACCACTAAATTTTCCTTGATGATTTCTGACTTGTTAAATTAGTTGGTTTACTCACTACAGTAGAATTAACTATGTTAAAAGCAAGAGAGCTTGCACTCTTGAATTGGGGCTGAATTTCTGACTATCAGAATATTTCATTCCTCAATTACTCAATCAATTAATATGCATAGTTTATCTAAGAAGCACACACTGAACATTCCCACACGTTACTGCAGTTGCTCTAGATTATCTTACCCCACCTCTAAAGCAAAGAGTGATAAAATTCTCAGTGTGCTTTCCCTGTGGATATAATGTTTCTATCAAACAGATGGGTGGATTTCTTCAATCTTTCTAACAAGAATTAATGGAAATTAAAAAAGGATTTATTGACTAGTGGCAGATGGCTGAAGGATTTTGCTTAGGTACAGCTCATGTAAGTTACAAAAAACGCAAATTCAACCTCTTGTTGTGGACAAGAGGTTACTTCTGCATTAAATTAGGAGCATTCTGTTCACTGTTAAAAGGAAGTAAATACTTTCCTTTTTACAGCTGAACATTGCTTAATCCAAAAGTCATGTTCTTGGGAACACTAGGCCAAGGGAATATGAAATTTGCTTTCTATTTCACAGGGTCACAGAATGGGTAAGGTTGGAAGGGACCACAGTGGGTCACATTTGGACCAACCTCCCTGCTTAAGCAGGGTCATCCCAGAGCACACGGCACAGGATTGCATCCAGACAGTTCTTGAGTATCTCCAGTGAGGGAGACTCCACAACCTCTTTGGGCAACCTGTTCCAGTGTTCAGTCACCTGCACAGTAAAAAAGTTCTTCTTCATATTCAGGTGGAACTTCCTGGGCATCAGTTTCTGCCCATTGCCTCTTGTCCTATTGCTCAGCCCCACTGAGCAGAGCCTGGCTCCATCCTCTGACACCCTCCCTTCAGGTACTGACAGACATTGATGAGGTCCCCTTGCAGTTGTCTCTCTTCATGGCTGAACAGGCCCAGCTCCCTCAGCCTTTCCTCATAAGAGAGATGCTCCAGTCTCAATCATCCTTGTTGCCCTCCACTGGACCCTCTCCAGGACCTACATGTGTCTCTTGTCCTGAGGAGCCCAAACTGGACACAGCATTCCAGATGTGCCTCACCAGAGCTGAGTGGAGGGGCAGGACCACCTTCCTTGACCTGCTGGCAATGCTCCTCCTAATGCACCCCAGGACAGCATTGGCCTCTTGGCCACAAGGCCACTGCTGGCTCATGGACAGCTTGGTGTCCACCAGGACTCCCAGGTTCTTCTTTGCAGAACTGCTTTTCCATGCCCATGTAAAATCTAACAGGTCTGGGTCCAAAAACACTAGGATTGAAATTTTAGAACACAGTTTGATTTTTATGTATTCATAGTAATATATTACTATGCAGAAAATTGATCTCTTCTTTGATAAAAATTTGGAAAGAAAATATTATCTCTGCAAAGATAAAGAATATTTATAAACCCCAAAAACAAGTTAAGTAGATTCTATAAAAAATTTTCATAATAACTACATTTTTTTCTCATTCACAAAGGTCTTGATAACCTAATATAATATTAATTTACAAGCTCTGAAGCCTCAGAAATTATACATAAAAAAGACAATCATTTATTTATAGGTCCCCATTAAATGTTTATGTTTCTTGAGCTAAAAAAAAAAAAAGGAACTCTTCTATTTTCTATTGTTGTAGTTACAGAAACTAATCAGAGAGCTAATCTTTGTTTCTGGTGAAAAAATAGAACAAAAATATCTTCTGTCAAGACATAATAGTATTTAACCTATATGTGCATTTTAATCTTACTTATATTTTAATATTTTTCTTATGATCGATTTAATTTTTAAAAGCGCACTGGAAACAGGTTAAAATGATGGTTTGGGGCACTGGTTTACTGCTTGCTTTTTTTTCCTCCAGAACAATAACCTAGATATTNTGGGTCCAAAAACACTAGGACTGAAATTTTAGAACACAGTTTGATTTTTATGTATTCATAGTAATATATTACTATGCAGAAAATTGATCTCTTCTTTGATAAAAATTTGGAAAGAAAATATTATCTCTGCAAAGATAAAGAATATTTATAAACCCCAAAAACAAGTTAAGTAGATTCTATAAAAAATTTTCATAATAACTACATTTTTTTCTCATTCACAAAGGTCTTGATAACCTAATATAATATTAATTTACAAGCTCTGAAGCCTCAGAAATTATACATAAAAAAGACAATCATTTATTTATAGGTCCCCATTAAATGTTTATGTTTCTTGAGCTAAAAAAAAAAAAGGAACTCTTCTATTTTCTATTGTTGTAGTTACAGAAACTAATCAGAGAGCTAATCTTTGTTTCTGGTGAAAAAATAGAACAAAAATATCTTCTGTCAAGACATAATAGTATTTAACCTATATGTGCATTTTAATCTTACTTATATTTTAATATTTTTCTTATGATCGATTTAATTTTTAAAAGCGCACTGGAAACAGGTTAAAATGATGGTTTGGGGCACTGGTTTACTGCTTGCTTTTTTTTCCCCCAGAACAATAACCTAGATATTTGTGTAATCTATTTGAAATCTGTTCTCTTACTTAAAAACCCTCTATGCAAACAGTTAAAATTATAATTACTAGGGTATTTCAGCTCTATCTAGATATATTAGTTGCAATTCCAAAATGTTAATGGATTTTCATGTTATAGGCTTTAGGTGAAGCTAGCCTTTATCAGCCTTGAGAGAAATTGCAAAAAAAACCTTAAGTGACCTTTAAGAATTGTTACCTCATCATACAATATAATTTCTGGTGAATTTCCAAAACTAGCAACACTGTTCCCAAATTTTATCTGTTCCTAAAAGTATAAATGTTATAAATATAATTATTAACATACATATATTATTAAACCTACCCAAGCCTACTCAGAAATTTAAAAAAGAGTTTATGCATTGCATGATTTGCTGGCAGACGAGTACATCCTGAAGAATAGCGTGCAGTTCAGGAAGTAGTCAACCCTGACTACAAGCCCAATGTGTACTCAGAAACAGTTTTCTTTAGTAACTCAGCACAGGTACTTGAAGAGCTTGAATGGCTACACACACAGGTAAACTGAAGGACATGACCCATCAAGCGTTTATTAAAAACAGGTTTCCTACAGTTCAGTCACTGTTACTATTGCTGCTCTGCTGAAAACAGTAGCAACTTTGCTTTACATATTTAGCCTACAAATTCAACAGGAATGCAATAACCTCATGAAAAGGCAATTAAATTGAGAAAAAAAATACAACCCTACTTTTCACTTATCACATTAAAATATTGTAACACAAACATACATACGCACAGAGAAATTATAGCTTTGGCAGAAAACACAAACTTCTACAAACTTAGCCAACCAAACAAAGCACCAGTTTACGGAACTAATTCAATTCTTAATGGCTCCATGGGTAAAACACAATTAGTGAAGTCAATAATTTGTCACATATGCTTACTGCTGGTAGATTGCAAAGCTCTCTTCCATGTCCTGTTCTTAGCCCACAGTCAGAGCTATATTTTTAGAAAATTTATGTAGAGTTGGTTTGTAAAAAATGAAGCTAGAAAATTAAGAATTAAATATCACTAACAATTTGCAAAGATACGTGTTCCCAAGTCTAACTGAATTTCCACATATTTAAAGTTCAAATAATTTAACCCAAAAAATTTAGACTTTCCCGCTGTCTTTTAAGTATAGCTAAAAACAACTCTATACCTTGCATTCTCTATTTACTATGGGCTTCAATGGTTTAAAAATTAAGAAAGTGGGAAGTGAAGCAGTTGAAATATTTAATACTTAATTGGACTTAATTAACTTTAAATGAGTTTTTAAAGAAGTGTGGGATGGTAGCTTGAATTCTGCTCCATACTAAAAATACATTTTCATAGAACATTCATACTGAATGCAACCAACTTATCCTTTGAAAGGTGTGTTGGCATTCTAATGGTTTTTCACTGTAACAATCGAAATAGATCACTTTTCTCACTTGAATATTTTCATTTTAGAAATTCAAGTCCTTCTGTAATTTACTGCTATAAAATGTGACAATTGTTTGTACTGAATTGTGACTAGTCCAAACAAGACAAAATATAACATTTAGCTTCCATCCATAAGGTAGAGTTCTTCTGAAAGTACCAAATGTAAGATGCAATATCATTTTATTTTATTTTTTCAAGGTATACCAAAAGATATAAGTACAAGCCAACTCTATCTAATTTATACACAAACTTTGATTCATTTATTTTTTGAATCAATAAATCCACAACTCACACTTCTTTCAATAGAGCAAGCCTGCATATTAACTATTTGGAACAGATCAGTTTACAAGCAAGTCATTGACCATGAAGTTTGAAAAGAGAAGCATAGGATAATGATACAAAGGAACAAAAATATATAAACATTAAAATACTTATATTTTTAATAGAAACCAGTGATATGAGGTTTTTTTAAGCCATTCTTTCAACCTATTTGATGGTAGCAAAACCAAGCATCAATTAGGTAAAGTTCCTTATAACTCCCAATTAAAGTTAATTGAATTAATAAATTGAAAAAAAAATTCAACACAAAGAACTGTTTTCATTGAATATCTGCTAGTAAAAACTACAGGGTGTACCTTTTTCAAGAAAAAAATATGACAGTATTTATGGGAAAAAGTAATTTATCTTGCACAGAATCCTCAGTAAAAATACTCAAGAAATATTTCTACATGCACAGCAATATCCTTTTAACTTTCCTAAGCATTTCCAAACCTCTTGAAAACATATTTTCATTTTTTTCCCATTCTCTTTTCATCTCTCTTATATTTTGTATTCTTCCTTTTATTCTAAGTTACATATTCCTCCTCCTCTCAATCTTTATATTAGAGTTAAATGGTGTCCACAGTATGTCTTAAAAAACACTTTGCATTGCATATGCAATTTCCTCATAAATCAATTCTTTGGCTTGAAATTCAGGATAAGAGTAGATGGATTAGTTCGAAAATTCACATGGATGGAAAAGTTCAAGTAGATTCTGGTATTTCAGCTGCTTGAAGGAGAGACACACACATGCCGTTATGAAGAAGGGACAACAAGAATGCCATAGTAGGTTTTGTCTGCCTCTCCCACACTGGTAATTAAAATCTTTTGTTCTTGTACTGACACCAACTTTGATAAAAGGTTCCTGACTGCTTGCCATGCTTTTTTATGATTGCCACTTTTCTTTCAAACAACTAAGTTCAGGTTTAGGTGGGTGTCTGGAAGGTCAGTCTTCCATGGTGCTCCACATGAAGTAGATAAGTGGCTTTGTACCACAGAAATGCTGCAAATACTATATACATAGACTGCTTAACGTTTTCACTCATGTTAATTAAGAAAAGTACACTCAAGAAAAGATGTCATCCTCATGAAAATAAAGAGTATTCAGTACACCAATTATCTGAACATAATCCTTAAATTCCTGGACTGGATTCTATAATTATTAAAATGACAGTTGCAGTTATTTTCCTGGTATCTCAGACATTAATAATTTTTTTTTTTTCCGCCTTATTTGTTACTGAATACCCATAGAACTTCTGCACTTTATAGAACATCACTCAAAAGCAGGAAGCACCAAACAAGTTAACTTGGAAACAAAACCTCCTAAAACTCTTCCCAGACTCATTTCCAAGGGAGACAAGCTATCTCCTTTTTAAGCTTTTCCCAGCACTGGTATTATTTTATTTCAAGTATCACAGTGATCTTTGCAGGAAAATGGGCTCTGAATAATTTACCATTTTAAATTTTTTTGGATTTAATTTTGTAGTCCAAAAGATTGGAGGTACCAATGTCGATTCAAATAAAATTCTCATGACCAAAAAGAAATGATGAGTTTAATCTATCTGGATTACTAGCTATACAAAAATAAGAACAGCAAAAGATCTCTGTTAATTCATTCAGATCAACGTGCCCAGCCCAAAACTTTGTCTTGAGACAAACTCTGTCTTTGTCAAACCCTGTTGCCTCCTTCTTCTTCTACTCTGCAGTGGGTCCCATTTACTCTGCAATGGGTCTTTCAGAGGCAACATGGAAGTAGCTTCACATCTGCTTCACTGCAAAATTCCTCAACTATAATTCCAGAGTTAAAATGCTGGAGCCAGGCAGAACAAGAGCAGAAGACTTAGTTACTGGAACTTTATGTATGGAGTGATATATGTTGCACAGAGACATCAAAATGTAGCTTGATTTTTGACAATCACACGCTCTGAAGAAGTTGATGCTTTAATAATTTTCTATTGATTTTACAAGGCTAAATGGAACAATTGCAAAAAAGGAGAGAAACTTTGATTCAACAATGAAATACTGACCCAATAATCACAATTTCAGCCCCTTTCCCAAAATATCCTTTTAAGATTACAGAACCCACTGTAATGGGAAACTCGTAATAATATGCTACTCTTGGGATTATAGAAACAAAGATTGACAGTTAGGATAAAAATATATTTTTGGAAGAATATGATGCAATAATTCACCAAGCATTTAGAATTTGCCAAACAAGGTATCCTCAGAGACAACTAAGTCGTAGTTGAGCATTCAAAAGGCTGCCAGAAGAATGCTGTAAGGCAACTGAGAAGAATTCAATGTCAGAAAACACAAACAGTGAGCTACTCAGGAAAATGTCACAAGCCAGGATGACACAAAAACAGGAAAAAAACCTTTTATTTACTAAGAGGAAAGGACGACACTCAAGTAGAATACAAGCAAGCCACGAACCACTCATTAAGTTCCACATCAATATTCCACAGCCTGTAAAAAAAACTTAAGAAGGAAAATCAGTACAGTTGTGAAAGCACCAAGAGTACGAGGAAGTACACTGCATATGAGTAGTTGTGCAAGAGCCTCAAACAACACAAGGATAAGATATTTGCTACTGGAGAAAAAGAAAAGGCGCATACGAATGTCATTGTGGCACAGCAGTAAGAAATTCTTAACTCACAGTCTTTTTCTTTTTGCTAACTTGATTTTATGACTGATCACATAGTGTTTATTACCAAAAAAAATGTCAGGACAATCCTGGCTCCCAGAGACTATTTCCAGCTACATATCCGATTGGCTCCAGTATACCAATTTAATACTTCACAACCTGCTGAAATGGATAAAAAATCAATCTCATCTGTACTTAAGATTGTAAAACTACAAAATTGTACCAGTGAAACACATACTGTCACCTGTTGATATTTTATCAAAAAAAAACAACAAACCCAAAAAAAAACCAACATAAAAAACCAACCAACAACCAAAAAAAGCCAAGAAAAACAACCCCCAAATAGGTATGCTTGCTCTGCTAGAGACTAATGCTAATGTCACTGTGGACCTGCAGAGATATTAAAAGCAACAGACATGGAAACAGGAAAAAAAAAAACCCTAGGTGTGATTTTGAGGATAGGAGCTGCCATTTCTTTCTGAAAATTGTATCAATTGTTTGAGAGATGCATGCTGCAAACAAATAGGAAACAGCTTTCCAGAGAGATTAAAACATTTTTCTCTGAAACCAAATAAAATATTTTTTGGTTTGTTTTATTTCATTAGGTCCAGATGCACTGTGCCGTTGTGAATGCTCAGCAAAATTTATGAGTGAATTGTACCCTGTCAATAGCTGTGCTGGGAACTCAGCAAGATCTTTGCATATCACTTTGGCATATGAAAAGACCAACTCAATTTGTCCAATATTCTCAATATTCAATTCAATTTTTATGAATCACTTCATGTTCTGTATTGTGGTACTTTAAATGCCTATGATGAGTGTCTTCAAAGGCTTTAGCACGAAACACAACAACTGAAACTCTCTGCAGGATCAGCAATAGGAAAAAGGACACAAAATTCATAACTTTGTTCTACTTATAATATGGAAAATTTAAAGCTTTTAAAATGAACTAACAGTTGGAAAAATATCTCTTAGGAAGAAAAAAACCCCATATGCTTAGCACATGCAAACTACTCAGGTATCTACATGGTTTGTTAATTACACTATGAGGCCTCTCTGTTCAACATTGCTGACAGTAGTTGTGTCCTCTTTTGCAATCTTCTCTTACAACAGAAGTGAACTGTACAGCTTTGGGGCACAGGCTCAGGAGTCCTAAAGTGCCTGATAGTTTCTTTGCTCCCGAGGAGTGCAGCTCTTACGGGAGGGCAGAGCCATGAACTGAAAGAGATAGTCTCTCTCAATTCACACTAATCCAATGAATGGCTTTGATGGTTTTAAAACCCAGACCTTGAATTCCAATTGGTGTTCAAGCTGTGAACTGGTATTGCCAGCACGGCCCAACAGAGGAGGGCAATAGTGCTGACTATTGTCATTAACCAGGCTGTTCAATTCTAAACATGCTGAAACATTTCTCAGAGTTGAGACCTTTATTTCCATGTACAGTTATCAATAACTGAGCTTTAACCATTGATCATCAACTTTTCAGCCTTATGTTACAAGGTATCTCATCTTCCAGGTAGTCATTTTTTTCTTTCCTTTTTGACTTTAAGATGACAGGACTACATGGTTCAATATCGTCTGAGGATTCCAGAAGTGCCCTGAACTCCTAGAAACTCAAGGATGGGAAACGGCTGATGAATAGAGACCTTAGAGATACAGGTAGTTCCATTAAATGCTTTCTGATTTTTTTTAAATCTCTCCCAGAGCTTTGACTTTTGTTTCATTGTTCAGCTTTAATTCCCCACTTGTTCTCCAAAAGTCAAGTCATTTTAACCACTGAGACTGCAGTTTTAAGGAACTTACGGATTCAACTATATTCAGTAAATAGATAACATTCAGGTTACATGAGGAAAAAAGTGGCATTACCATGACATTTGGAACATTCAAGTTGAATATTTGTTAGGCGACTTAGTATGAATATTTGTTAGGATGTCGCAAACAGCAACTCATAAAACTACAAATAATAGAAGAAGCAAGACCAAAAAGTCAGAGCAGTACTTTTTGTCTGTTATTCCAAATGCACATTAGGTTCATCTGTTCCAACAGCAAGGCAACAGAATCTCAGAGAATAAAATATTAGAAATTCAAATGAGAAATATCTTATGAAGAACACAATGTGAACTTACTTAACTTCTTTTTTTTTTTTTTTTACTGTTTAGAGAAGCTATAAATTTGAAATCAGATTAAAAAAAAACAGGCAATATAGTTACAAGTTCCTAGCAAAAGATGTCTCTAACACATCAAAGCAGAAAACTACTGTAGTAGCAGGGGGACCTAACAGCAGGACTGTTACAACAAGAAACACCTTATTATTATATAGTCAACATCTGTGCTTCCTAAATGGTAAAGTAAATGAACATAATGGTTAGTGCTCTGTATTCACATTTTGCCACCTGCATATGCATGGCAATATACTGAGCAATCAAATCAGACAGAACCAAAAAGAAAAAAAAAAGAATTCCTGATCTGTCTCTCCACTCCTCTTGAACATTCATATGAAATGTGTTTACATGCAGCAAAACAGATAACAGGTTATCTACAGATAACCCAAACAATCAACACTATTAGCTGTAAAAAGATCAGGACATAGTCAGCAATGTGACTTCATAATTTGGCAAGATGAAATAAAAATATTGGAGTAGGTCCTACTTGCTCGTCTATTCAGTAATTTTATAAATGTAATTATGTCATAATGCTAGGAATCTCAGTTAAGTAATTACTAAAAGCTTACACATCTGGAACTTTTTAAGAATACAGGTAGTGAAAAATCCTTCAACTATTATCATGTAAGCCTCAAAATAACATTCCAGGGCCACACATGTTGACTTCTATACCTATCAGTACTTTAAAGCCTGCTAATATTATTTGAGGAAAAAAAATAAAGAAAAGGAGAGGATTAAAAATTATTTCTAGTTATCATAAATATCTAAGGCTTCTATATGAAGGACATCATATACCCTTTTGCTGAGGGCAGAGAAACATCTTCCTAGGGAAATGACAATCTGTAAGATTAAGACTAGGATTTCAGTTAAGGACAAATCAAGCAAATGCACAATCATTTTTCCAAGAGATCTGCTTCTTTCTAAAATAGGAATCTATGGGCAGTTGAAGTTGCATAAATCTTATTCTTAAAAGAACGTTTTCATTTTATTCCATGATATATCAGCACTTTGTAAGTAGTTGTCTGTATTTTATGTGAACCAGTATGATTCAAATCCACGTTGCATCAGTGATCCTAGAGAATGGTGGAGCTGCAATGACTCAGTGATACTGCTGAATTCCTAGAGTGAACCACTGACCCCCACTGCTCCTCAATGGGACAAACAAGACAAACAAGCCTGTTATTAAAATTACTTGAAGTCATTTAAGTGCAATGGAAAAGCACTGTTTTATATATATGAACATTCCCTAGTGCTTAATCTCTAATTAGTAAAATTTAACCTGAAAAAAAATATTTAGAATGTAATCATGACTTTTTTAAACTCATGGATGAGTTAGGTTTATTTGGGTTTTTAAAATTAGTTTTAGTCTTTGCCCAATTTTAAACATTTCAAAGTATTATGGATAATCTCTAAATCATAAAATTACAGCAGTCATACAGATGGAGAAGCCATTTTACTTTCCTGACCTTAAGAAATGTAATATGAGAGCACTTTTCTACATCAGGCAGAAGGATCCAGAAGTGTTCTTCCGAGAGAAATTCAAATGTGGTTGTTCCTTTCAATTGGTGTCAGGAGTTCCAAAAGTCTAAGACAATCAGAATCCAAAGGAGATTAAGTATGTGTTCTATATTAGTTTCATAAATGCTGACGCCATGCCCAAGGAAGTGAAATGGCTACGATGGCTGAGATGGCCACCTAAAAACCAGAGACTAGACAGGAATAAGGCAATAAAGGTAGGTATTTATTTGAAGGGCCTTCAAAGGTACACGCCTCGCAGGCCAAAGGCAACATCCAAGATGGACCCCAGGCCACGAGTTCTTCACACTTTTTTAAGTTTGGATCATTTGTATTTGAGGGTTAATTCTCCAATTAAAACTTCAGTTAATGATGTAATTTCCCCAAGCTTAACCCCCCCTTCTAAAGATATTGGTTTACACATTTTGGGGCTAGGACAGTCTGAGTGTCCTTGGACAGTAAGCTTGGAGAAGCTTTGTTATGTCTAACTAGCATGAGAGAACAGAAGTTAGCAGGCTACAAGAAACTTCAGTTACACACTGAGCAGTACAGGATTTGAAGAATATGAAAGTTAAAACTTAAGGCATCAGCTATATATCAACTGTCTGTTTCCCTCTACAAACAATTTTGAATGAAGTTCTGCTAGAATAAAATTACTATCAAAAACACAGTAGCTATGCACTATAAAAATTTTAGGGTCCCTCATATTTTGCAAACCCAAATATTCGCAGCGGTGGGAAAAGAATCATTTTATGCACATTAGGAAACTCTTAACAGGCATTCCAGTCCTAACTGTGGGCAGGACTTGATGGCCATGTAAGAATTCCAGAGACATACAGGCATTACTACCTTCTCATTGCTTAGATTAATTTTCAATCAAATTGAGATTGGCAAAATAATGGAATCAGTACAGCTAGAGGCAATTAGCCCAGCTGGAAATGCATAGTGAGGAGCCTTTGATGTGAAGTGACATGCAAGGTGAATATTTGTTTCCAAACAGAGTACAGCGCAAACAAGAAAACACCAGAAATAATTGGCTGATTTTTTTTATAACCGAGTTCAAACATTGCAAGTGAAACATGAATATTACATTAGTGTTTAACTTATTTTTGTCCACCTAGTTACACACCTATGTTTTTTCATGTTATTGAAAATATCTTCGTTTATAAATTAATTTTAAATTCCTCTGCTCAGAATAACGTCCTTTTAAATACTAGAAGGAGACTGAGATGAGAATGAAGGGAAATCTATAGGGAAGTTTCAAAACCATTTTTTTTTACCCATGCTCTGACTGAATTTATAATGAAGATGTGCCTACGATTGAGAAAATTAAGAATTCCTGCATTTTGAATTTTGCAGAAAATGAATGAAGGTGGGAAGAGTTCTTTGTTTTCCGTCCACGTCAATGTTTTACCTTACTCTAGTGTGCAACTTACCGGCAAATCTTTTCTGTAAAGCAAAGCATGTGCCAGTTCAGAAAAAATGATTAAAAAAAAAGAAAACAAACTTTATTTCAATTAATTTTAACATGTATTACTCTTTGCCTCAGATGGTTTAGGCACAAGGAGCTTGCTCTTAATTACTCAAGATTCTTTCCTTTTCTACCGTGAGCCATTTTGAGTAAGTGGCAAGTTTTCCTTTTCAATTTTCCTTTTTCTCTCAACATTTCCAAAAAGTAGCTACAATCTAAACCTTCAAAATATTTCACTGAAACCCTAAGCAAAGCAAAGCCTGTATAACAGGTATATTATAATAGGTTACATAAGATAACGTCATTTGTATGTGGAAGCTTTTTGTGTGCATTTAATTACCGAATTTTTATTAAATATCTATCTATATATAATTTTATGTATATGTGTGTGTCTTAGTTGGGATTTTTTAAAATTTAAAAAAATCACTAAAAATTTAATGATTTATCTTAATGATCTATAACTGTGTGTAAATACATAAGACATTTGAAAGCAAAATTATTAAGCAGTACTGCTGAATTTTCACAAGGAAATACTACTGATTAGAAACTGGCTTTAATGATCACAGTAATATGGGGGAAGATTCAAATCTGAGGACACATTTGAAGTAAAAATGGGATGGCCTTACAGACTGCAGCTACATGTTCAGTGTATTATTTTCTTTATTTACACAAATTATTTAAGCTTACACTTCTAAGAGGTATTCCCATATTACTTGAAAAACTTTTTAATATCAAATGTAATGGGAAACTGCAAGTGTCTCCAAGACAAACAATCGCTTTATCTTTGATCTTCATATTCTCTCTGATTTTAAGACAGCATATACAGGCATGTAGTATTTCCTGTCAGCCTTTGAAGGAATACACAACAGCTGTTGATATAAAATTATGCATGCTTCTTAAACTTTATTTTATGCACATATATGTTTTAGAGTGCTCTCTAATCAATTCTTTCAGAAGTACTATCAGGATTAGCATTGAAACAAACCAAAATATAAATGGATTCTTACATCTCAGAAACAAATGTGACCTTGGAACTCACAATATTTTAAATTTCATATCTCTTTAATCTGGCATAGTGATTCACTAAACATAGTTGGAATATAAAAGCCTTTCTGCAGTCAATATCCTGGTGCATCAGCAGGTGTGCTGTAAGAACATTGTTTTGAATTTCATCCCCTCTGATCATTAACTTATCGTGCAGTAGAAGGATATTTCAAACTGACTGTAGCGCCAACACATAGTCTAAAGAGCTTAGGAAAAATTACTCAAGCAAGAACCAACAACAGATTTTGTTTACAATGAGGGACTGAGGAAAAATCATTAACACACTACAGTGTTTTAAAAGACAGATGGCAGAACAGCAGACCTAAATTTAGCCATACAACTATAATCATATAGTACATGAAGAAGAAAAGCACGCTTTGAAAACTTGAATATAGTTAATAGAGTTTCTTTTGCTGGCTGTATTTACACTATCAAAAGCACAGAGTTGGCCATTGACTTGGAGATGAGTGATAATTTTCTAAGAGAACCTTGCTTCTGTACTTATCTTTTTTAACTTACATTTTTCTTTATAGAATTTATACTAAGCCATCCCAAAACTGTCAGATTGCATTTCAGGATGTGTATTAAACAGAGGAAATTACATGACACGCATCTTTTTGTGCCCATATCCTCATCAAGAGAGGCATGAAGTAGAATGACATACTTCATTAGCATTTCCCTTTTGTAGCAAGTGTATCTGCTGTTGTACATATTTAAATCTCGCTAAAGAAAGCAGTGTTCAAGACAAGTGCCAAGTACTGGAGCAGAGCACAGTCATGTTTCCTTAGCTCTGGACAGAGTTCAATTTAGAGTCTTGAACAGGCCTCCAAACAGAACTACTTCCTGCATAGCTAAGACTTCCACATCATTCTTTTTAAATTACTTCTTTTGCTTGAGGGAGACCTAGCAGTCATGCTTTCCATCTGAAATCATCATGTAGCCTGTTATAGATTAAGGATATGCAATATAGTGAAGAAAAACTCCAGTTTCCCATTCATAATCACATTCCCGAATGTGACATTTAAACCTTAAAGCAAACCATGCCAGAAGTTAATTATTTGGGCAGAAAGGTGCAAGCCTTTCTGTCTAGATAAAAGAGTATTCTTTGACTCCAAGTCTTCAAATAGGAATACCCCTGAAGAATCTTGAATAACTCTATTCATAGCTATATAATTGCATAGTCCCATCCACCAAAGTAGCTTCTCAATGACTTGCAAAAAAAAATCCCTTTGATCTTTAACTTAATATCTTCCAGTTTTCATCTGAGCCAAGTTAAACAAAGGCACAGAATAAAGCTGCATGTTACCTGCATATTTCAACAAGTAACTCCTGCCATTCTAGCTTCTGATTGTATACACAGGTTGTATACAATGTAAATTTGTAATGTAATGTAAAACAATTACAAATTTTAAACTGAATATATAATACCTTTTCTATTGACCAATGAACTGTAAACATTTGCATGACCAATAGATTGTGGAAGGGATTAAAACTGGATGGCTTTTATGGATTCAGATGGACAAAGATGCAGTCTCTACGCATTAGATTAATACTAACAACTGTTACTAATAAATTCTGACATGGTTTATAGATCTTTTAAAACAGATTAAGCAATTCATCTTGAATAGACAATGAGCTCTAATACTGGTTTAGCTTCAGTGGAGACAGAAAGTTCTCTAACTCATTACAGAACCTTGATAGAGATGTTTTCAGCTACTCAACAAATAATCAGATCTCACAAGTACTGGCCTGCGAATGACATTTGATGGCTACTCTCGTGGCCTCTGGTTATGTTCCTCACACACACGGATTTTGATAACCCTGTAATCTCACCCATTTGCAGTGCTGGGACGTAAAAGAAACCACCTTCTGGGCCAAGCAGGGTTAGAGATGCTGCAGTGCTGTACTGCAGTGTCATCTCTCACACTCATCATCTCATGTTTGAAACGACCAGTGACCACCCCCACACACAACCTGCTCAAAAGCTTCAGTGCACAGTGCCATGAAGCAGCAAAAAAGCTGCCATTGTGTGCAGCAGCTGCCCATTTACTGCTTAACTGTGCCCGGTGTTCAAAGCAGCCTTGATAATAGGCTCAGTCCCAACAATGCCACAGTTCCTTCCTACTCCCATAATGTCAGGCATGGCATCCAACAATGGGAACCAGTGTACACCTCGAGTCTAAAAGCCCAGTTGGATTCAGCTAGCAAGAAAAGAAAAGCTTTTGGTACAGTTTTATAAATTTTTTTTCACTGTTTTACTTTAGGGACAAAAGCCTTCGCGCAGTATTAAAATCACATGCTCAGGGTTTATTTTGCACAGCACTTCCTAGCAAAGTAAACTGCATATATCTAATTTACCAGCATTTCTTATGGCTCACAGCTTTAAACAAGCTTTCCTTCAGAGTTTACAAAAGCCATGTATTAAAGCCAGAAAAATAAATTATGGGGCTTTGCGACCTCCTCATCTGGCAATGACAATAAGTGGCATTAAGGCAGAGCTCTGTACATTTCTAGGGAACATGTAATTTTCCACTGAAAAGGATTCTCCTACCACCTTTTACCAAAGGCAACAAGAACAGGTAATTATTATAAGATACAGAAGAGAGTTTTGTATGGTTGATTTGGAGTTTTTTTAAATACCAATTCAAAAAAGCAAGGTTCTGTATCAAAAAATTTAGGAACTGGCCTCAATATGGAAGCAAAGGTTGTAAGAGCGGGTGATAGCCTGGATAAAGCATACATATAATGAAATGAAGATGATGGTGACCTTTATGACCCCATTCATAAGAAAAATACCAGCTTTGAAACTGGACAAAGGAAAATACGACAAATTTCCAACTTGTGTTTGTGGGTAAACCACAATGAAAGCTTATGAATATAAACACCTTACTATTTTTTTTGCACAGTTTTACTCTTACATTTTCTCTAAACAGCCAGTATTGGTGCTTTCAAAATGGCAAAAATAAGTCACATGACAAGAGTTATTTTAATATCAAATAACAATGCAATAAGTGAAAGTTTTTTTAAAAGCAACCCTACACTCTTAGCGGACAAGATCTAGGAATAACACTGATCTTCAGCTTGATGCAGCATCAGATAGATCAAGTATCAAGAATTATTCTTATTGTAAAAATAGGTTATCAGCTGTCAGCAGAAGATAACTCACAATAATAAAAACATTAGAGAAAGCAGTGTACTAAGCCTCTGCCTACAGTGTTACAGTCTCTAAGAGATGAAAGAATAGAATTTACTTTTTTTCCCCTTGCGTGTTTCATTGGCTAAGAAAAGTTAGCAAATTCAATGCAAGTCTCTTTGGATTTTTTTTTTTTTTTTTTTTTTTGAAAAACGAGTTT
>VYXC01002882.1:381354-432382 GCA_013397175.1 Platysteira castanea
TTTTTTTCAGAAAAAGCAGTTAGACGGGCTAAATGAGTACTACTAAGTTTAATGATCTTCTTCACTGGGACACTTTTTTTTAAAGTTCCATCCTCTTGAAGAGACCTTTATATAGCACTCTTCCTCAATGGATTTTATAACACTTTACAGAGGAAAAAAGATATAATTTTCCTTCAATTTACATTACGAAAAACCAAATGAAAACCCCAATACAGATATCAAGAGAGATTCTCAAGGCTGGAATAACCTAAGAACATTCAAGCAAGATTCTGATGATGATGACTAACTCCCATAACCCTAATGGCTTGCAAGATTTCAACTTGCTTTTTCTTGGTATCCATGGAGACCGATGGTAGAGTCCTCACCTTTCCCAGTAGCTCTTGGGACTAGAGTTTCCCAGAATCTATTAATTTCCACTTTTATCACAGCTCCATTCACAAACATGGTAAACAAAAATAGAAACAAAGGTCAGGTTTCAGAAGAGGGAAAATGGCGATCTATGCACTAGCAAGCCTGAAAAGATAGGCTAATTAATGCCCACCAATTTGGCCACCATCGTCTATGACAGAACAAATGAGACTTTTAGCATGTTCCACTTTATAATCTCAAACCTGAGTTGACAGGATTTTTTAAGAGAAAGAATTTTGAACAAAAAGCTTGAAGGGCAGATCACTGAGATCAAAATCAGACCACAAGCAATACAAACCATCAAGGTAAAGTCTAGAAAAATCTTGACTGAGAACTTATATTTCTATTTGATATTCCAATTGAACTTTTATCTAATAATCAGTATTTACTGAAAGTGAAGCCTTTATATTGCTAACATATCTATCTTTTAATACTATATGAAGCTGAATGCCAAAAATATAAATGCAGCATTATGGGGAGAAAAGTAAAAGAAAAGAGGTTAGGTTTCCATAAACTGTTCTTTTATGCCTCATTTCTCTAACACAAATGGACTTCCTTTCCACTTAAAGAATCCCTTTGATTTACAGAGTATTAATAGCTGCATTTCATTTCTGAAATACAATGTGATTAGTAATTATGTTCAGAGACAGATCAGGTACTCACATCACTCACACTTTCACAAGGTCTGGAAATCATTACTGCACTATTGAAAAACAGGTTTGGAATGTGCTACAAGTTAAAAAAAGGAAGTCTCTCACAGAAGGTCACGATCTTTCAGAAAGTTTTCAAAGTACTGGCTTAGTATTGGCTTATTCTGTCAGTTCTCTAGCAGGTTTCAGAAAAAACCCTTGGAGGAAACTTTATGAATTTTCAGGAAGACATTTCTGATCATATTAGATCCTTACATACTCTCCTGTTTGTCTACTGTTGAGAAATTTAGTAGTATTTTTCATATACAGCTTTATGTAGCTAACTCTTATTTGTCCTCTATCATTTCTCCAGCACCTCGTACAGAAGCTCTCTGCATAGTTTTCTTTAAATTGTGAGTTTTTTGGGGTTTTTTTTAAAGTAATATTATAAAGTAACTATGTCACAGATATACAACAAAGAACTTGAAAATGGTAAAGGTGCAATTTCATGAGCTACTTACTGCAAAAAGTGATATTTCTCTGTTCCTTGTGCCCAGTCAATGTGTTTCTTCCTACTATGTGTGAGCATTACATTTCTGACACCTTAGATTCAAATGCAAAAAACAATCTATCTTCAAATGTTTGACTCTTTAACTCTCAAATTAAATTTTATTTTAATTTATATAATTTCTGTCATTGTTGACAGGACTTGGCTAGAGTTTCGCACAAGTTCCTGCAGCTATACTTGATTATTACTGATGAGTAGGTGAACTTTTATCATAAAAACATTCTCTTTCCTATCTCGGAAATTAGCATAAGAGAACTTTCTGGGTTTAAGATCCCAGTTTACAGGCTATTAGTACAGGGTATTAGTACCAGGATAACAGCTTCTTGGGACTAGACTCTTTAGCTTTTCTTGGTCTGGTCTGCTTCAAGTGAGGACTTAGCCGTTTCACTTGCTGTGAAACAAAAAAAAACCAAAAAAACCCACAACCCAAAACCAAAACAAACTAACCAAAAAAACCAAAAAAAAACCCAAACCAAAACCTACACAGAATAAAACCCCAATAAATACTTCTTTATCTTGTTATCCTTTGCCAATTTCCCATTCTCCATTCTTCCAAATCTTAAACTTTTCCAGGAGAGGACATTTTCTTTTACTTACTTAGCATACTTAGCATAAAGTTAGCTGTCAAATTTGAATGTTCTTGTTCTTGAGCTTCTGCTGTGGAAACACTGTGAGGCTTGTTAAGGGCTCAGTTCCATGGCTCCACAGTTTGAGCACTTGTGATATGGGAACTGAACACAATTAACCAGGCATCACAAGTTATCCACACACTGATTTCTCACAATAAGCACACAAACTGCTATCATTTACTGTAATGTCAAAATTGCAGTGGAGATTTAGATACTTTGGGGCACTGTTCCTGTAGAAGAAAAATCTGTACAGCTCCACTGACTTTAGTGGACCTACAGCATTTATATTGGTAAAGAACGCGATCCACTCTAATTTGAAACTCAAACACAGACACAATAAAATTTAATGTAGCTTGGAAAGGATCTATTCCAGAAACAGCTTGTAAGCATCAGATAATTACTCTCTTCAGATAGTTACAAGGGTGGATTAATTTTACATCTTGCTCATTTCCATTTAGTATGATGCAGATGAATCAATGCTACAAGAGGAAAAAATGCAGGAATGTTTATCAAAATGTGTAAACATGTTTACAGTCTTTTGGTGTATGTTCATTTCATCTCATTTTTACTTAATTACAGATAATCCTGAGTAGTAATGAAGAAAGGTTCTGAAAGAATCCCTTCCTATTGAACCATAAAATTACCAAAAAAATGGCAAAAAGCCTAGTTCTTCTGTAAGGACTAACTCTCTAAAGGTCGATGCTGGTCTCATGAGGGTATCTATCCCTTTTTTTTCCCCTCAGTTATATAAATACATTTATTTTTTAAAGATCTTTTAGAGCCGCATGACTTTGAGTGTTCAAAAAACCTAAGAAATTTGTCAGACATATTGCACTGAGAGAAGAGATACAAGGGAAAATTGCCTTTAGTATCCAGAACCCTGAATTATAGTTTTATTCTATGAAAACCGTAGTATAAATTATCTGTCCTGCTGGTTAGAAAGATTCCATGGTAGAAGCATTTTGTATTCTCCAGTTTCCACCCTTCTGAAAAGGTTTCTACATCTAGTCATGTCATTTATATTCAGAATACATCAAAGGAGATAGTTATCTCGTTCTACAGGACTGAAGTGACTCTAGCTAGTTCTAAGCTCTTCTCTGTTGTAAAGTGTTCCTTACTCAGTCCTAAGAGAAAATGTAAAGTAAATCCAGAGCTTTAGACAGGAACTGTTTCCCTCTCTATCAAATCTATTAAATAAGTGCAGTACTTTGAAAATGGAAATTGCTATACAAGAACTAAATACTATTGCCATTACTTCATTGCCAAGGGACAGCTGCTATTAAGGTTATTCTCTGTGGAGTTACTAATTTAGCATTTTCCATGATATGTCCTGCTTTATACTATTCTAACCATGCCGATATTTAAGCATTTAAGCAATATTGTTTGTCATTTTTGTCCTTTTAAAAACTTAACAATGACCATTTAATTCTTTCTCTGTTACCGTATGCAAAATCCACTGTTTTTAAACGTTTTTTACAGCTTTCCTATTATTTCTGGAGCATTTTTGTTACCATAAATACAAAGAATATTTCCAGCACACTCACTTGAAACCTGACTGGGAATGGAGGATTCCTTTTGCAACTAAAAAGACACCTTTTCCTGTCAATAATTCCTCCAGAATTACTCAGTGTAAAAATAAAAAAAAATAATATATTTAATATAGATTTTATTGATTCTGGTAGCTAAATAACAAGATTTCCACTTCAACAAGCAAGCCTCACAACCAGGGAGACTACAGACCACAAAGGGATTAATCCCTCCCCATTCCCAACTGTTTTTTCTGAAGGACAAATGACATTATGGGAAGAGATCTAGAATTGATCCTTGTACTGCAGCATTGTTATTCAGTGTTTTTCTTGTCCAGACATAACAAAGGAAAACGTGCCCTACTGGTGAGACAAAAGGGAAAGGAGCTATAATGGAAATAAGAGAACAATAGCAGCAGAGAGGAATCGACTAGCATTGGTACATCCAGGTGAGGTACTCCTACATGAGTAGGGACTGATGGTATGATAGAGGTTGGGCTAGAAAGACAAAATTTGAAGAGTCACTGGAGTCTATAATCAGATATTGAGCTGTTATTTTTCCTTTGACATTGTAGGAAAAAACTATGAAACTTAGGGACAAATAAGTCCCTTATTCCTCCTAAGTGAGGGGTTATATTGCTCTCAGCATGCAGGAGAAATGTCCTTCATGCACCTGAGAAATCCAGCCCAGCTACAGGGAAGCAACATCGTAGCATACATTAACTGGTTCTAGTTTATTTCTTTAAAAAGAAATGAAATTTTTAAAATATTAAAGACACAGAAAAACTATTAATGATGTCAAGTTTAAGTGTAAGTTAGTGTTATTTAGTTTGAATCTAATTTGACTTCAGTGGACATAACCAATCAAATATTGTATTAAAGGAACAAGTGCTAATGCACAGCATTAAGTTTACAATACAGACAGCACTCAGGGAAAAAATGCTCAGGCTCAAACAAATAGTTAGCACCTCTGCTTCAGTATAATATACTGAAGAGTTTTCCATGTTCAGATAAAAAAAACCCAAACATTGTATTTAGAAGGTATTTGATAGGGGATGTTCCTTTCCTGAGCTGGCTTTTCCCTTCAGTATTGCCTTCTTTCCACCTATGCTTACAAAAGGTCAAAGAATTAGTGGTGAGGGGGCATATGGAAGGAGAGAGAAGAGCTCATTATTCTCACGGGAAATTGTCCAAGTAGAGATTTCTAGACTAGACTACCCACTTACCTATAACCAAACATCTTATACCTTGGAAAGTCTAAGGTATGCATCTTCAGTGATGAAAAATGAAGTTATATTCTGAATCAATGACTATTTAAGGCTTTGATAACTATATTCTGCATATTATGAGAGAGGAGATACCATACTGCTAGAGAGAAAAGTCTTCATGGTTTCTTTTCCTAGAAATGGTGTAAGGATATGCTTGTTCACTTTACAGAATTAGATCTAAAAAAGTATGTTCAGTCATTTGTATCAAACCCAGCCTAGTAGTCTGCATTAATAATATGAGAAAGTAGTATTAGAAAGCAATATCAAATGTAATTTTAAAATAGAGGAGGAAAAAACTGTGTCAATCCACAGGGAAGAAAACAGTCATTCAATTTTGAAATATGATTTCTGACTGAATTTCCTTGTTATTCAGAGAAGTACAGAGAAAAGGTAAACAAAGCCATCCATTGAACGAAAACCTTTCCTATTTCAGTGAGCAATTTAGTAACAAAACAGTTACAAAGTTAATTCATACTTATTAGAATCCTAAGGGAAGAAAATGTTAATAATCCACACTCAACCAAGTTTTAAGACACGGTGTGTACTGAACAGTGAAAGGCCCCATCTAGGATGATACATAGAACTTTACTAGGCCTAGTACTCAGCATTCTCAGTAATAACCTCGAAGATTCAATAAGTAATAAGCTGAAGAAATACATCAATTACACCAGAGATAAAGCAATACCAATGAGATAAAGATTTTCAGAACACAACCTGAAGATAATGAAATTGCATTAGACTGGGAAAAATAATCCAGAAAAGTTTTTGAAGAAAAAGAAGAAATTTTCAGAGAAACACAAAATCGGGGAGTTAGGAGAGAAAACAATATATTTTACTGACGTGAACTGGTTGCAAGAAAGCCTTTGCTGTGTTAGGCTGTGTATATCAAAAGATACATACAACAGTATTTCAGCACTTGGTATTCTGCACTTCCACAGCTGCTTCTGGAACAACATATTCAGTTCTGGGCATATCATCAGGAAACTACTGTCAAATTAGAAAAGACTTGAAGAACAGAAAAGAATTTAAATGCCTGAGGGAATTTTATGTTACAAGATTTAGGTGAACTAAATATTAACTACTCTCCTCAGCAAGGACCAAAAGATCCCCAAAAATACAAATAAAATTGTAAGGTTAAATAATATTGTTGAAGAGGACTTAACTGCCATATGAAACAAACAAAAAACACCCCCAACTCTAAAGTTAAAAAAAAATGAAACACTTAACTATATGGGGAAATATTCTAAGACTAGAGTAAAAGTACTTGGTGCAATTATCTGTATGGGATTCTGAGAAAAGCTTCCCTACAAAATTTAAAACTAGGATAGTCCAGGACTGTACACACTTAAAGAAGCCAAGAAGCATCCAGGCCAGGGACATCATTAGGATATAGCAGGAAACAGCAATGTATTAATGCTGAGAAAAGGAAACCAGTGCAAAAAGCAAAGAGAGTTCATGAGTATCAGAAACTCCTAAACAAAATTATCAAGTGAAGCATTGAGAAATGGTATTTTAGGACTTCTACTGCTAAGTAGTTTGTGTCTGTAGCACCTATTTCTACAAAATATGTTTTTCATTAGCAAGTGTAAATTTGAGGGTATTCTGACTGGAAATTCTACTATCAGTAATAGCAAATATTTATTATAAGCGTAAACAAGAACAGAACCAGAAAAAATAATCCAAATCAAAATCAAAGTCTAGCTTTCTTACAAACTAAGTCCATTTTACTCTGAAAGTAATTAGCTTATCCAGACTCAAACGTACATATACAAAAGACATACCTCATATACAAAGGAGAGTTGTCTTAAACAAGAACTTGCCATGAAAAAAAAAAGAAAAAAATCTCTTCTGCTGTATAAAATAAGTAAAAAAGTCATTCTTATACACTCACATCTCAAGGGCCTCTCAGGCATGAAAGATGAGAATTTTAAAAAGGTTAATTTCAGCTCTCAGGTATGCCTCACTAAAGGCAGATTGCAATAAGAAATTGCTTTAATTATGGCAAGCCAGTTAACTGTATCCCTAAAGTTTTTAGCTCTAATAATAATAGTTAAGGAGTTTTGAGAGAATCTATGGTAACTGCCACATTCATATCAAAGCACATTTGAGACCACATTTTGCCCTTAGTTACACCATTTCAAATCAGTATTAAACTCTCCAAATTAATATAGATTCTGTTTACAAAAGCCTTTAGACTCACAAAGCATCCAGAAATGGAGTGCAGCTTTAATAACTAAAACAGGAGGGAATATTTCCTACAATTGACACATTCATAGATGTAGTGGGAAAAAAAAATTAAAAACTCAAAACTTTCTTTAGACAAATTATTCCTTCTCAGATGCCACATCTCCAGGAGGATTCTTCAGCTATGAGAAATGAGAGTATTATGAAAAATCTACCTTTCTCTTCAGCTGAACTTCCATAGTTTAAAACAGTACCTGGATTAAGGATTAGGACTTGATTCTCCCACATTCGTGCTCCAACTAGCAACCTAGAGACTATTTCTTGTTGTCCTGTCTTGCTAAAGCCTTCTGTGCATAATATGGAGTCGGAATTATTTTCTCACAGAGTTTCATGTAAATAATGCCCAATGTTTATTTAACCATCTTTTCTGTTTTTCATTCCTTTTGTGATAAGAGAAAGTTTGATGAGCATCCTTTTTCCCCGGTGGGATTGGGGAGGAAGTGACATGTCCTCCAATCCCTTGTGGAGCTGAGAAACCTTTAAAGTATGAGAAATGTAAATAAAGTCTCTCTTTCTTTTTCCGCTTTCTGCTAAACCTAGCAGGTGTGAGAGTTTCCTTTATTGTGTCCTCTACCAACACAACTTCTGACCCATTGACAGGCACAATGGCTTTGTAAGAGTCTTTCAACAAGACCAGGTCAATCCTCAAATTTAACCAATTTTGTGTGCTACAATTCTTGAGGTAGTGTACACCCCAAATGAAGCAGAAGGGGCACCTGATTCTTGTTTCCTACCACATGATGCTTGCAAGAGGGGCACCGACACCTCCATTTCAATGAACTCTACAGCTGCTTCAACAGAGCTCTGAAAACGTCTCGCAAAAGCAGTCCCTACAGGTGAAATACACAGATAATCAAAATCCTGACTCTACACCAGACAGATTCCAAGCAATTTAACGCAGGATATTTGTGACAGTCAAATACTTTGGCAGCAACAAGCTCTCAGATCCTAATCTAATGAAAGTGGCATGCTTATTTTTTGCATTAAGATGTTAAACTAGGATTCTAGAGGGACGGTGAAATAAACAAACAAAGAGCTCAGTCCTAACTCTCTAAGGGACTGGAGTGGAGTTGACTGAGATTGGAGGAAATGTGTGGTTACAGTGAGGGTTACTGTGCAATTGTCTGTTTCTTGTTGGTCTACCTACATCACATAGCGTGAGTATTTTTTTCTGTCGAGCCTTATCAACACCATTTCTTCTACCATTACTTGTTTAAATGAGTCTTTCCAACACCTTTCTTCTGCTACCACCATAGATTTTAATCTTATACTACTTCTTGTTGTTGTTTAAATGTCATTTTCCACAATTATTTATGGCAATCTATCTAAACACCAAAATAAACACCAGAATCAAAATCCTATATGACAACATTTCTCTATTAGGAAAGAGAACTAAGAAATTTACTTCGAAAATGACATACATATGTTGCCTAAGTCCCATAGAGTTTGATATGCTGAAGCTAATTACAATTCTGTATTAATTAAAAAAAAAAAATAAAGGAGAACAGCACAAGTAAGACATATAAAATAGATTTCAATTAGCTATATTCTGAGAGGACCATTTCCCAGTGTATCTTAGAAAAATTTTTAAGGCAAGATTTGGCATAGAAAAAGTATTTCAGTAGCTTGAAAATTCCAGACTTACACATAGTGATGTGGGGTATAGCTATGCCATGAATTACCTGTCTCTCTCAAAGAATAGAATTGAAAAGAAATTTTCTAAGCAGTAGAATTTAAAACCCAAAAGGAAGACCTTTCCATATAGGGCAAAATTCAATTTAAAAATGCCTTCTTTCAAAATGTTTCATAAAACAAAAGCATAAATTGGATTAGCTTCAGAACAGGCCAGCTGGGAGCTCCGAGTCCTTAAATTCCTAGTTACCAGAATCTGGGAAGATATACTTGTGAGAATTGTTACATTCATCTTCTATTTCTTGCTTCTTTTCTCAGAACTATTCACTATTATCAAACTACTCAAATTTGTAATCTGACATAATTGATTTTACCATATCACACGCCGTGCCAAGAATAAGATGCATACAGTAAGTTGGTGAGGTATGTGCTGTAGCACGCACACACTGAGCAGAAGAGCTAAGCCATGAAACAATATTAAAAAAACTAAAGATATATTTGAAAGAGTGTGCTTTCCCAGACTCAGCAACTATAGGTTTGTTTTCCTCAGTACTGAAGGTTCACTGCTACTTTAGATTACGTCCAGATTTGAAAAACATTGAAGGTGATACTAAGCCAAATGAAAAAGAAAAAAGCTACCCAGGCATGAAAGTTGACTGAAAAAGAGAAAATACAACTAAAAATTTCTAAACAGAGTATATTTTTCATTGATAAGTCATGTAAAACTAAATGGACAAAGCAATATGCAAGGGAAATGAAGAAGAAATTATCAGAAAGGAAAAATAAAAGTTAAGATAGCCAAGGAGACCAACTGCATAAATGCATAGAAGAATAAAACCAATCTCTCCCCTCCCCCAGCACACAGTTTTACTTTGAAAAATAGTACTAATATTAAATGCACAAAACAAGAGAAGAGGAGCTATAAAATCACAACAATTGAGTAGATTGCTTGGAATGTCAAGAAACATAGTTATGAATGTATGTGTAGGAGAGAAACCAAAATATTATTAAAAAACTTAAATTTTCAGTTGCTGCCCTTAAATTTCTGTGTAAAATTAAAATAAGTAAATTAATACATTCCACAGCTCGATAGCTACACCTATGTATACTAAGAAAGTATCAGAAGCATAGGCAGCTTTGAGAGGGATGGCTTTATTAAAGCAAGACAACATATTAAATATATCAGCCAAAGTAAGCCTTGATTATTTCTCTATTTGCTAGCTATTAGCCATGCAAGATTTGGAACTTGAAATTGTTGAAGCAAAACAACATTCTACCACTTGTTATCTTTTAGTCTGAGGACAGATATGCATAAAATAACTCTAAATAAGATGAAATAGATTAGTCTATTAAAAATGATATTCTTGATAATTCCCAAGAGGTTTTTCTGTTGTTTCAACTTTTAAAATAAAATTAACTACTAAATTTAGTGTCAGTAAGAATTTTATCGATCATTGGTAAGACAGGAGCGAAACAAGGTTCCATCATGCCAATTCTAAAGAAGTTCTATGTTCCAAAGAATTTACTATTCACTACCTTCAACATGTACCTACATGTTGCTAGAAATAAAAACACTTGTAATGAAGTTTATATACAGTCAGTCTTCCTGCTAGTCAATGGTTTTTGATGAAAATTCTAGTCAAAATGAACTGGAAAAAATCCAAACCATACACAAGTTGATGGTAGGATAACTTCACTGTACATATAACAAGGCTATTATATCAAAATATTGCTTTACTTGCAAGAACTTTCTGAGCCAGTATCAATTAAAAAGTTAATAAATAATATTTTTCTACACCCTCACACAAACGCTTGCCACCAAAGCCACAGTCTCTGCCCAGAAAACACACAATACTTTCAAACTCGTTTCTTCCAACAGTGGAGATTGGATTTAAGTTATAAAGATGAAATTCCATCTCCTATAAACTGATGATGTAAGATAAGGACACAGAATACATTAAGTACTTATGAAGTGACGCCAATTGACATTGAAACAAGTGATGTGATACACGGTACTACTTCTGCATCCTTATGACTTCTTTCCTCCCCTCTGTGATGAAATTTACTGGCCATAACAAAGCCAACGAGGAAATGCTCAGTGACTTCAGCTGAGTCAGCTTTCTGTGACTCCAACTGCGAGCCAGGAGACAGAGCAAACAGCCTGTTCAATCCCACTGCAGCCATGGGTCCATTAGGGGAGAGATTCAGATACATTCTGGGGAGCCCAAAAATCTCTCAGTAATACTTACATTGATGCCTTAGGTTTTAACTTGTACATTTTTCAAATCCTGTACTGCCTAGTGTGTAATTCTGAAATTTTGTGTGGCCTGTTAGCTGCTGCTCTCTCATGCTGGTAAGACATAACAAATTTCTCTAGGTTTGCTTTTCAAGGACACGTCGACTGTCTCAGGCCCCAAAATGTGTAAACTAAAAGCCTCTGAAGAGGAGTGACAAACTTGGGGAAATTATATCATTAACTGAAGTTATAATCGGAGAATTAACCCTGATATGCAAAGGGACCAAACTTATACAAGTGTGAAAAACCCATGACCCAGGGTCCATCTTGGGTGGAACCTCTTGACTGCCAAGGGTGTACCTCTGAAGGCCCTTCAAATCAATACCTACTTTTATTCTCTTATTCTTGTCTAGCCTCTGTTTTCAGGAGGCCATTCCATGGCATCAACATGTCTGACAGCAGCAAACCTATGCTCTCCTGTCTAAAACCACAAAAAATCACATTTAGGACACTTTAAATAAGGAATTTACATGCTGAACTGTGTTTATCATACTGAAATTAATATCTGTGTACTGACCAAAATAAAGGAATATGAACTTGTCTTACAGTTAGTTATTACTTAACTAAAAACAATTAATAAAAAAACAAGAACAACAACAAATTCCCTACAATCCTACCTTACATAGATTTTTATGACATATTTGTAACTTGCCAATTTTAAGGTATAGAAATATAATTAGAAAAAATGTGAAACAATTAAAATCTGTAAACCTAGAATGTGGAGCAGAGTAACACTTTATCTAGTTGATACTACGAGAAATTAAATGGTTGCTCTCATAGGACAGATAGATATTATGCTGTACACAGAGCAGCTGTCATTGAAAGCTAGCTTTCCCAAGCACATTAGTAGAAAAATAGGAAGAAAAACAGAATAAACCAACCAGTAAAACAAAACAAAACAAAACAAAACAAAACAAAACAAACAAAAAAAATCCAAACAAAAAAAACCCCCATAAACAACCCAACAAAAAGGGTCTGACAGGCTGAAGAGCAACATTGCAGGAGGGACCTAGTGGTCCTGGTCAGCAGCAAGTTGAATATGAGTCATTGTGCCCTGGTAGCCAGGAGGACCAACCATGTCCTGGGGGGCATCAGGCACAGCATCGCCAGCCCGGCAAGGGAGGGGATTGTCACACTCATACTGAATTCTGTGTGCAGTTTTAGGCACTACAATATAAAAAAGTCATTAGACTCTTAGAGAATGTGCAAAGAAGGGCAACAATAATGGTGAAGGCCCTTGAGGGGAAGCCGTATGAGGAGTGTCTGAGGTCACTTGGTCCGTTCAGCCTGGAGAGGAGGAGACTGAGGGGAGACCTCATTGCAGCATACAACTTCCTCATGAAGGCAAGAGGAGAGGCAGGTAGTGATCTCTTCTCTGTGGTGACCAGAGACAGGAAATGAAGGAATGGCCTGAATTCATGTCAGAGGAGGTTTAAGTTAAATATTAAGAAAAAGTTTTTCACCCAAAAGGTGGTTGGGCACTGGAACAGGCTCCCCAGGGCCTGGTCACAGCACCAAGACTGATGCTGTTCAAGAAATGTCTGGACAACATTCTCAGGCACGTGGTGTGATTCCCGGAGCTGTCCTGTGCAGGGTCAGAAGTTGGACTTTGATGAACGTTGTGGGTCCCTTCCAACTCAGCACATTCCGTGAGTCTGTGTTTAGGGCCAGGTTGGACGGGGCCCTGAGCAACCTGGTCTTGTGAATGGCATCCTTCCCATGGCAAGGAGGTTGGAACTAGTTGATCTTAAGATGTCTTCCAATCCAAAACATTCTACAATTCTATACTGCTGTGAGTAGTGGCACAGGGACTTACATCTTTGTTCTCTATTCTAATTAAGTTCCAGCAGGAACTTAATAACAAAATAGGTATCTGGGCAAACTTTCCATCTCTGGACTTCAGCACATTCTGTTCAGAGTAGATCTTTGGAGATTATCTTGTGCCAAATTTAACTTCCACTAAGCAGGCAACAGTGCAAATTAACCAACAGGTTCAGACAAAACTGAGTGAATTTTGGAAAGGACAAAAAAATGGAGTAGGTACACAAAATTCAAAGCTTTCTTTCTAAAGCATAAAAATGACAGATAACACTTGTAACAATGTGTATGAAACAGTAAGCTAGGCTGTATTGTTAAGCAGAAACACAGAATTAAATCTTCCTGCAATGCTATTCCTATTGCTATCTGCAAACACATTTTATAATCATTCTTCGTGACATCATCACAAAATCCATGCATACTCATTTTTCAAGATTCTTTAGCATCATTAAGTCTGCTATGATGAAAAAATACATTCCATACAGAAACACTGTCGAGGTAATATTCTTCAGGTCATAAACCACTAAGCAAGCAAAATCCAAGCATCTGATCACCAGTTCAAGCCAAATAGCACCTTCAAATTTATAAAATGAAACTTCAGCCAACTTATCACAGATATTTGCAGCTCATAAACACTTCAGAAATTATGAGAATCATTAACTCAAACTACAAAAAGTAACAGTTTCACCTTGCATAATGTACCACAAAATATGAAATGGATGTTGGCAAAATATACTTTGCATATCTTGTACTTATTCAAGTATTTGTCGTAAATTTGTCTTTTTTCTGAAAACAACTCTAACAATAATTTTCCATGCATAAAATTATAATTCTTACACAAAAGGTCAGCCTAGTATTTTTTATGTTTGAACATTAGTAGCTTCCCTATAAAAATTATTCAAGAAGTGTGACCACACCTACTTCTCCTTTGTCTAATTACAGGGAAAATCATAAAAATATTGTACTCCATTTTCAAGGTCTGTTTTGCCATCCAGGATCAAATTAGAACTGCACAAAAGCAGACCATACATTCAGAAATTCTTGATGTTAAATGCGGTAGGAACACAAGGGAGTTGTATCTAATTAATTTTTTGAAAGAATTGCTAGCACATAAATTACAAATTCCAGCTAAAAGATTACGGTAGGGTACAGAGAGTGAATGGCTGTTCAATTATAGATCTCATGTAGTTTTCCTGCAATTGCTTTTCCTCTTGGATCTTATATTCATTGATCTGCCAAGGGACATCTTGGATACCTCCATCATTACTGATCCCAACTATTTAGTCAAAATAGCATTGTTCCTTCTTTTTTGAAAGGTTACATGAAATATTCAGAGCTCAGAAATGGACCTTTCAAAGATCTTTTTGAAATATAGAAAACTGTATATCAATCACAAGCTGTAGCGTAAGACAACATTTTTCGTGAGATTCCAAAATCCCTTTCCCTGCTTAAGGCGTGGATGCTGTGTTTATAGAATGAACTGCACTGCAGGTTGCAATCAGCAAATCTGAAATTACTTGCTTTATGACATCTTACTTTCCTATCTTTCTGGGTTTAAATCTTATGCTTTTTTTCTTCCTTCATATTGATTTACAGAGATACATTATTTTACAACTACTTGCATTAGAATTGTTTGAGTCACAGGTTCATCCATTCCTCCTGATAGAGCTCTGATTATATTTCTTAAGAGATTTTCCTCCCATCCATCACTGACACCCATTCTCAGACTTCATTTTCAGTCTCTTTTCCCCCTGCTGGACATTGTTCTCAGTATGGCTAGAGAGGTATTAATTCTTACTTCTTAGAACATGTGAATACTCTACTGTGCTCAGTACCTGTCCCATCAAAAAATGTTCATAATTCAGGCTCTTTTTTAAAGAGCACTTACCATTGTAAAACCAGAAATCATTTACTTGTTCACCATGAGAATTCCATATTGTGCACAGCAAAACTGATTTGTCATGCACACTTTTTCAGACCATTTCAGATATTAAATTTGAATTATTACAATGCATTTAAATCTGGCATTTGTAAGCCCACTCTGGAAAAGTACACGCAAGTAAAAAGAGACACTTGACAGCCTCATGTTCACTTCATAGAGGTGGTTGGCAGCTGCTTTCTGGTTAAGCTCCTATAGGAGGACTATCCTCAGCATGGGAGTTTGTACTGTATAGTGTGCTCCACAGAGTGACAGAACAAAAGCAGACCTGCTAAGTGACAAGGGCATTACACCTGTCTGCCATCAGAAGTGCCCAAGGTCATGCTGGATGCAGCTCTGAGTAACCCAGCCTAGTGCGTGGCACCCCTGACCCTGACAGGAGGGTTGGAACTAGATGACCTTTAAGGTCCCTTCCAACCCAAACCGTTCTGTGATTCCATGAAAAAAGGGAACAAGGGAGAGGAAGAGAGAGGGAGAGTGAGTACACACACAATCACACTCCCCCAACAACTTTTGTCTCTTGTTAGCTATACTGCATGCCTCTTCTACTGACTACTACTAATATAGCTCCACCAGGTAAGTACAATTTCCATTATTCTCTATACCAGCAAATAAAGTAGAATAGAAACATAATAGTGATGTTACTTCAGGCAGACCATTCAACACAGTTCATATGCCGAGCAGAAGAAATAGAGTTGAAAGAAATATTATGCCCTCATAAAAATTGCATGAGTTATTATGCACTGGCAAATGCAAATGATTTTGTTTCCATGACGCAGCAGCAGTTCTCTAGAGAGCTTCCCTCTTGCCTGACCCTTGGTACACAATGTCCAGCTCAATCCTACAGGTTCACAAATTGATGATATGAGGTAAAGTTAACTCAGTCACTTAAACTGATCAGTGGTTTTAGTTGTCTAACACTATGCCGAGCTGCTCAAGTACCTACTGAAGTCAGCTGAAAGACTGACATCTCGTATTGGGCCTTAAATCAGAAATGCCACACCATCCTGTCCTTGTTATAAAAATTAGCGCTGTATGTGTATCTATCTATCTATCTATAGACAAACTTTGTGTTACTTTAGACACAGATATTTTATTATTTTTATGTAGCAGATAATTTACCAGAAATGTAACTTTTTTCCTTTTTTTTAATATCAACTCAAAACATTTTTGGATTTGCAGTCACAAGCAAATGATTGTACATTCCCAAAGTATAGTAAGTCAGCAAAAGGACTACGGATATATATACAAATTTATGAATTAGCCCTTAAAAACTATGTGTGGAAGACTGTTCAAAGACATTGTTTTTAAATTGTGAATGAAAAAAATAATTCTATATTTCTTTGACTGTCTGAATAGCTATGCCTGTCATAATGGTATGAGATGTATTTGAGACTTGATACTGGATGCCAGTGGAGGAAATTGAAAATAGTTCAGTTAATAAGATTCTACCTTTAAGAAAATGGTGCTATTAAGAAAATGGTGCTATTGCCTGGAAATGCAGTTGAAACACTATTAAATGCTTGTACTTTGAAATGTATCCCAAAGCTATTTGGTGTCTCTTCCTGCATCTTATTAGCAGTCAAGAAAATTCAGATCACCAAAACATTTAAAAATGCTGCCCAGAGCAGAGAAATGTTTATTATCAGCAGAGAGGATTATCAAGTAATCAAGGAACTTTTTTCCATAGGCAAGTCTGAACTGGTCATTTAGTGTTCATTTTGATGAAAATACTCCCTGCAGAGATTCAAAACAGAGATGAAAACTCAATCTCAGCAGCACAACAAAAACCCATCAAGGTTCCTTAAATAAATCCTTCCTTTGGAAAGTTACTTTTTTTAACAAACAGGTATTTACTAAGAGGAAGGTATAACATAGAAACTTCTCCACACTGACACAGCAAGAAAAAGTGGAAAGTAAAATCAGATGCAGAAGGAATGAGACAATTTTTATTCTTCTTTTAAGCAACTCAAGAACTAATAAGATTTTTCTATTCATCCATCTCTTCTCAGTCACCTATAAACTATGTTCTTATCCTCTTTAACTACTTGAAACACTTCTTCTTCTACTCCACCCTTCTTCTACTTTTTTTTTCCCCCAAAGCTAAAACTCATTGGTTTGGGGTCCTGGGGTTGGTTTTTTGTAGTTTGTTTTAAATATCGTGGAAGTTCCCTGTAAGAACTTGTGATTTCCTCATAGTGTTTGTGTCTCATGTCCCTAGCCATTCCAAACAAGTATAATAGCATAGATTCACTGATCACTGGCTAATTACTACCAGTTTCTTCTGGTTACATAGTTGTCACTCTATATCTTAAAAAAAAACTGTAAATCATCTTTCTCTGAAGACACAATTTCACAGCCAATGTGTTTCTGTAAACATATTAGTATGTATTAATACATAAACATAAATTTAATATTATTTATTGGTTTGCATATACACACCTATATACTATCTTTGGGGGTTTAATTACCTCAAAAACTAAGAATCTTCTTCAGCAGTTTCATACACCGACTCAAAGAAGCTGGCTAGATAACCCAGGCTTCAGCAACTACTGCACTATAAGAAGTGATATAGAATAAAACCTTAGAATTTACACAACAAAATGAGTCCACTTTGTCCTGATTTTGGCTGGGATTGAGTTAATTTTCTAAACACCTTCCTGCGGTGTTTATCTGCCTGCAGGTAAAACCACAAGGATTGAAATCTCAGAGCATTACAGTTCCTTCTATGGACATTGAGATCTGATGGAGACGAGAAAGAAAAGTTCAACCTTAAAAAACCATTGACCAAAGACACTTCAAGAAAGACCAAGCAGATCCTGAATACTTAGTAACAGAACACTGAAAGGTGTGACGGCAATTTGTCTCAACTGTCACACCTTTCACATAAGAGAGGGAAAAAACCTCAGTGATGCAGTTTTCAGAATGCAAAACAAAGCAGAACAACAAAACTGCCAGACTCCATGAATATCTCTTCTGTATTTTATTACCTAAAATACAAAGGAAAATGGATGTTTCACATAACAGGTCTGCATCCTCTTCAGAAGAGAAAATAAATCCGTCCGAGTCATTCATGTAGAAAAAACCTCCAAGTTAGGACTGTCTCACGGGGAGCAAAACCCACAAAATATACCTACCCAAAAAAACCCCAGTAGACTGAGACATATAAAGTAAACTGGAAATGGAATTCCTCAGGAAATCTCTGTCCCTGTGTTCTATCACAAACTACTACTAGCTCTACCTGAACCGACACACTCTGCTGAATATCACTATTTCTCCATTACCAGTAAGCACATGAATGTAAAGGAAGAGCATGATTCACTTCCCTGGCAATTGTAAGAGAGCCTACATTTCAGAGGCCCAAGCTGTTATTCTCAGAGTCACACTTTAGGAGTATTTAAAGTGTGCACACAGTAAAAAATTTAAGGTTAGGAATGAGGTAATTTGAGCTTCAGAACATAGTGATTTGTTGAAATAGGCAGACCAAATTGTGTATAGCCTCATCTCAGCATTCAGAAATACTTTTAGAGTATTCAGAATGAGTTGTGCTTTCAATAATCTATAAAAGTCAGTTGGTTGAGGTACATTTCATCAAGTTAAGAGAATCTTCCTACTTTGCTGAAGTTAGGAAAGCAGTAAGTGAGAAATTCAGAAAAAATAATGAGATAATTGTACAGACTTTTACTTACATATAGATAACTTTTACCTTTCCAGCACCTCAGATCAGAAGAGGTATTTGTAGCATGTCTGAGTACCACTGATCTCCTAAGATTGAGTGACTGGCGACAACAAGGCCAGCCAGTTCTCAGACTGGAGTAGCCCACAAGGAAAACGGTGAAATGCCTGTAGGACCAATTTTTCACAATTTATTTTGACAGGAATTACAGCCTGAAAGCTTTTTTTGTTGAGTGTTCTTTTCTTGTGGGTTTGGTTTTGTTTTGTTGATTGGTTTTGAGGTTTTTTTTAAGGACTGACTCTACTCTTATTTCCATTTTAGTATCTCAGTTTCTCAGTCTTTCAGCAATTTCAAGTTTTTATTTCTGACAAAAGAGAAGTAAAAATTGTTGCAAATAACTTGGAATATTTAAAAAAAAAAAATTAAAAAAACCCATACACATTACAACACTCCGAGTGACCAATCAACATAGTGGTGTACAGCAATCGAACTAATTCCTCTTATTCTCTTTCCACCAAAACTTGTTTTTCAAAGTTCATCAAAAGAACTCCATCTTGATTGGTCAAAATTGTGGTTGTACTACTTCGTCTGCATAATAACTCTTTTGGTTTAGTGAAAGAAACGGATCCCTCAACTCTACATACTTAGCTTTTCTAGACACCTTTTTTTTGTGAACAAGCTTTTCTCTCTTTTTTTTTAATGACTTCCTCATAAATAAAGATTGTAAATAAATTTAAAACTGATGTCATACCTGGGAAGTTGCCAGGCCTTATTCTACATGTTGTGGGGATTGATTATCCTGGCTTTGTACTCTTGCATCTACTCATATCTATACAAAGAAAAGCCATCCATTTTCTGCCACTATTACCATTAAAAAAAAATAATTGTCATTTAAAATATTTCTTTAAAGTAACAATGGAAGAATTTTCTGAGAATATTCCTGTTAGTTTTTACTTCCATAAGTAATTTCTGTAACACTTGCATTCAACTTCTTGCAAAGGGAACCTCCTCTTTTCCACCAGTCCAGTAAGCAAATAAAAAAGGTTACCATATTAAAATGAAGTTATCTCACCTTCACTTGTAACCTTATGTACACTCATTCTCTTTTAAAAGAGACAGAGAATTAAGATCCCTTATTATTTGATTTATCCTGTGTCTTTTAGAAATAAGAATATCGTCTTCAATCTTCTGCACTGAAAACTCAAGTCCTTAAATTATGCACTATAAAAGAGTATTTAAATACTGCAAATACCACAGCTTGATCAGGTGAACTCTGCATTAATGTTTTGTATTACCAGATTACCATGTGCCACCATTTATTTCTCATTTCAAAAATTTCTTTAACTTCAAGCAAGGTCCAGAATGTTTCTTGAAAATTTTTATACAGCTCAGGAAAATATACTTAGTATATGTAGACTGAAAATGTATCTACAATGCATCCTAGTGCCACAGCCCTTTGATCATCTAAACAACAGCACTGTTCAGGACAACTCTTTTTTAGTCTACATACCCAGACTTTCATCTTCCAGAAGCAAGTATGCGAAACAGGCACCACAGACTGGCCCCATCCACACCTAATTCATGGTATGAAATACAAATATTATGATGCACACACAGATGCCATGAGGCTTAAAAGTGTGTTCATTGACACCATCACCACTAACACTTGCATATACAGTAAAACAACTAAAGAAATGAAGCAATGATTTTCTTTTTTTCTCCACACTATTTTTGGAGTGAAGTGGGAGATTTTCTAACTGATGTGAAAGTAATTAATGTATGAATGTATAGGTTGGTTATACAAAGAGAATCAAAGAGAATAACAAGACAACTTTAATGGCTATACAAATTGTACCTAGACTTACGCTCATTTATCTATGAATTACAAAAATGAATAAAGGTTGTAAGTATTTATAACTGGCTATTTCATTTGTACTCCTGGGTCCCCCCATCAACTGCTAACTCATAACTTAACCTTAATTTATGTCTTTCTATCATTGATATATGTGATCTTCCTGCTGCCTATAGCAGCAGGACTATACCTTAATTCAAGTCCATTGAAAGCAAAAGATTAATGAAAATGTCTCTATTTATTTCCAGAGTCCAATATAAGCAGTATTAAGACCAAAAAAAAGCCCACAAAACAAACAAACAAAAAAACCAAAACAAGCCCCCTCAAAGGACCACAAAAAAACCCCAAACACAAAAAAAACTCCAAAATCAAAAAGACACCAGCCAAACTAAAAAACCCAAACTATCAAACAATCACATGCAACGTCATAAGAGTCTCTTCCAATCTCTCCTTTTATATTTTTCAACTACCAATTCTCTACAAATTCTCTACAACTAATACAAATACTGGACATAAGCAAAGCAAACCTAACTCTAGCTTTTTTAAAAGCATCAACATTTTCAGAATACGTCTAAACTTTATAATATTATAAAGGAGTCATACAGGAAAATCTTTAAAAAATTAGTTGAACTGTGAGATAAATTTCCAAAACATATAGAGTAGGTAAACCCTATGAAATGTATGTGAGGAACTGCCACCAGCTGTGATGTTTGCCAAATCAACTGGATTTATGTTTCAGGCAAATCCTCAGACCATTTCAGAACAACATTCAAGTTTACATCACACTATTGGTACAAACAGTGTGTTTTCAATAGTTTTTTCAGGTTTGGGGGAGGGGTTTTCTTAGTTTGTTTTTTGGGGGGTTTTTTATGGTTTATTTATTTCAAACTTCTAACCCAGTATTTTCTCCCTTGGGCTCCCTTTTACATCTTTCATGCTTTCGATATAACAAATATTCATCAATTGACTGATTTCAATGAACCTAATCTTCACTAGACTCAGTAGGGAGGATTGAATTAGATTCTGAGATCACTGAAATGATGGCGTCAGAGAAACTCCCACACAAATTAGAAGGTTTTCCCTGCCCCTCAGTAATCCTTAGCACTTGGGAATTTTTTGTAAACTGAAATCTGAAGCACATTATTTTTAATTTCCTTAAAAATATTTAATTATAAAGTACTGTGAAAATGAAAGAAAGCATTAACATTCTTATATATTGCATGTGTCATTTGTCACTCACCTATCTAATTTATACTGATTTCATGCACTCAGTATTATTAGGAGCTTTTAAAGCTTTTACCAGTTTTTTTCCTACAAGATTTATCACAAGAGTATGTTTTTCCAACTACCACAGCTAAAATGTCTGCTTTAAAACTTCATCATACAGTAAAGAAGATAGATATATTCCCACTGCGGCCATTCACCATCTGCTTAAGCAAATACACTTCAAGATGCTTCTACAATTGTGATAAAGTGACAGCAAATCTAAGAGCACACAGAGCTCATATTCTAAAATGATGATTGTACAACTACAGTTTGCATCATAAGGGACCAATAAAAATCTTTATGTTCTGTTTGAATGGCAAGGACTTGTATAAAAGAAGACGATGGAATAGGAAAATAACAAAGAACTGATTCCTTCAGCTGTTGTCTTAAGTTTAGAAGCACTAATGAAACTTCTTGACCATAATTAGTATTTAACGCTGCAAGGATATTTTTCCCTCTTTCAGATTTTTTTTTTTTTTTTACTGATATACATGGCTTGCCATTTCACTAGGTCCCAGGAGTGCTTTTTTCTCATTTTCCAGGTGGGATTAGGAGTATGGAGTGCTCATGATTAACAACACTTCTGCTATTCTCCATGCATTTAGATTTTTATTCTTCTAATTATCAAAGTGATGACTGGGAAATGCTAATTCATAGCTTCCTTCTTGCACAGTGAAATATCCTGACAAACAGGCTGAATACTAAGTGAAATCTTGCAGTTTTATTAGTCAATAGCGCTTTTTCTATTCTGTACAACAAACATTACTAGACAGATATCAAATCTGTATTAAAACACTGCTAATAGCAAAACTTCAATGCATTGCCTGTTTACCAGGAGTCTTAGCAATAACTCTGTAGAGAATACAGCTAAGAATTCTACTGCTTTAAGACCAACATCAGCAGTTTTCTCTGGCATAAATACTTCTTCTCGTAGAGATTCAGCAGACTTAGTCTCTAAATGGTGAGAAGAAAAAAAAGAATCTCCACCATCTGTTCCAGCCCTGAGGGAAACAAACTTTCCTGGCAGTATATAGTTCATGATTTAATTGCACCCAAAGCCAATACAAATACATGCAAAAATACAAAACATCACTCTTAGTGAGTGGAAGTTTTGTATAATTTAATTTAGCTTATTTCTTAGAGCTACAGTTTAACTTATTTGTGCTGTAATCTGTTTTCCTTTATTTCTGTTGTTTGCTTTCAACAATTTTAAATTAAATCCACATTATCATTCCAGATAAAGAGAAAGCTAAAGGATCTAATTAGATTTCATAGCCCAGTTTATCAAATTTAATTTACTCTCTGCATGAGTATCAGGAAAAGTACATTTGCTAAGGCCAATGAGAAACATGAGTTTCTTCATGAAAAGTAAAAACATCAAATGATATAAGTTTTCTAAATTTCATAAAAATTATTATAAATATTCAGTAACAAAGCTCTGGTTTCAATGACAGGAAAAGGAAGAAGTTCAGAGTCAAACAAGGAGAAAAATGCAAATGAGGCAAAAATTAACTATTTTGATTTTCTGAAATTAATCTTTTAAAATCAGTTTCAGCTGGAGGATTTTGTGGGCCATTCTATAGATACTTAAATATGAGCCACATTTGTTTTATCTCAGGATAAAGTCTGATAATATACTCTAATTGCAGCTTATGTCAAAAGGAGTATTGTGTAATCGACAACTCCTTAACAAAAAATGCTGTAATTGAATCACTAATTATAGGTCTCTGTCAAACTTTAAATTATTATCTTTTGCTTGCAATGTTTTCTGTTACAGAAGTAACAGTAAAAACTAAAGTTACACTGGTATAAATATGTTGCCTTGGTTTTTGCTAAAGCTTTCTGTTTTAACTTTGTAGTCAAAATTCTTTCTCACACAGTTTCATGTAAATAATAGCCAATGTTTACTTAACGGTATTTTCTGTGTTTCATTCCTTTTGTGATAAGAGAACTTTGATGAGCATCTTTTTTCTCCAGTGGGATTGAGAAGGAAGTGACATGTTCTCCAATCTCTTGTGGAGTTAGAAATTGTATAAAACATGACATATGTAAATAAAGTAAGCCTTTTCCCTCTTTTCTACTGAACCTAGCAGGTGTGAGAGCGTCTTTATCGTGTTTTTCCAAACACATAAATACGTTATTTTTTTCAACTAAGGTATATAAAAAATGCCAAGTCCTGGCAGTAAACAGAATATTTACAATGTTCATCAAAATCACGCTACTTCATTTATTTTATTTACCTGACTATGACACAATTAACTGAGTATACTGCCCAAGTCTTCTCCTGTAGAAAGTGCTAATTATTTTCTAGTTGTGTTTAATACTTGTTCATACCATAACTTTAACAGCATAATAATAACATGATAGCCACCATCACAAGCATGGTGGCAGGAAGTTTTCTTTGTATCACAATGTGTTCTAGTCACAGGATGAGACAAATCAAACGGAAAAATTGGAAGTCTTCTCAGTAGTGATCTACTAAGAAATGTAATTTGGAAGCATCTGGCTCTTGCATCTCATTATTTATCGTCTGTACTTTCAATTAGATTCCAAGAAAGTTGAAAAAACCCCAGTATTTACAGATATTGACAGAACTTGCCTAAACTAGCTACTGTCAACTGAGTAGATTAAGTTTAAGTTTCTTTGAATAAACTTCATTTCTCAGGTTCTATCTAGGTGCTACACAATAAAATGAAGGAAATAAAGGCAACGCCAGACTTCTAATTTAGTTTACTATAAACCCCACCTACCATCCTATGCTAAAAGAGAGTAAATGGCAAGCCACAAGAGAAAACGTTTTAACTGAGAGTTTTTATCCACTGTAGATTTACTTACCCCACCCGTTACTAGCTACTAGAGCCACAAATGGAAATTAAAAATCATTTTTGCATGCCTACTTCTCTCGAAATTATTCAGAGTTTGTAAAAGAAGCTACGGCTTTTTTTAAGTTGGTATACAGTACACTAGCCAACTTGAATTACAAGTATCATGCCAATGCCTTGTATATGTATCCAATTGCTAATGATTTTTAAAGGCCAACAATATGTTCCGTCAGAAAAATTTCCCACAAGACCTAATGGTAATTCTGATGTTATTTAATTAAAACTTTTTAAAATTTGCAGTAGACCAACCAAAGTTTAGTAGTTTAAGACTTTGTGCTTACCCTAAATTTAAAAATTATGTTTCTCACTTAAATGTCTGCCTGAATACAAGGCTTCTTTTACTTACTATAAATTTATGACAAAAATTTTAGTCCGATTTATTGTATAATAATTTTCACTATCCCACACCACCATTTTGATATTAAAAAAACAGTTCTTTAATTATTTTGAAGTATAAGCAGCCATTGTGCCACTATATTATGGACTACTGTTACCTGTTTTTTTCCAGTTTTAGAAACATTTGCTATTCTCAGTACTAGGCAATACCAATCTTTATCTTAGTACATCATAAAAGAAATTATGTGGTGGTTTTTTTGCCTTTTCTCAAACTTTTTTAAAAAGGCTATTTGAGCACAGAAATTCAGACATGATTTGAACCATACCTGTACAATCCTTTTACTGCTAGCAACTCATCAACACTTTTGTGACAGTACTGAAGATGATGCCTTCCCTCAGCCACCTAGAAACAGAGACTAGACAAGAGTAAGGGAATAAAGGTAGGTATTTATTTGAAGGGTCTTCAAGGTACACCCTGGGGAGCCAGAGGCTGCTTCCATAAAATGGACCCCAAGATGGACAATGAGTCACGAGTTCTTGACACAGTTATAGATTTGGTCCATTTGCATATCAGCATCAATTCGCCAATTAAAACTTTAGCTCTCTTCAATTTCTCCACCTCTTTCATGGTCCTAGTTCGCACCTTTTGGGCCTAGGACAGCCTGAGCGTCCTTGAATAGCAAGATCAGAGAAGCTTTGTTGTGTTTATCTGGCCTAAGAGAGCAACTAATAAGGTACAAGAAACTTTAGAGTTACACACTAGGCAGTACAGGATTTGAAAAATATAGAAGTTAAAATCTAAGGCATCAAAGAAGGAGAGCAAAGAATATCTATCCTGTGAGTGGCACTGCCCTACCTGCAGGCCCAAGTTACCAGACTAGAAAGGAGGGCACCAGTAGGACTCTAATGCTACCTGCCCACTGATTACACTTTACCAGAACTCTGCTTCTGTTTCTCTTCCTCTAATCTCTCTAATTTGTCCTCAACAGTACCAGAAACTACTGGCTGAATTTCAGCACCAGGTGCTACATTCTGTTTCTTCAAAATCAGGTTGAAGGTGTGTAAGTAAGGATGTTTTTTCAGAGATGCTTATCCACAGAATGGTTGAGGTTGAAGGAAACCATAAGAAATCACCTGGTGCTGCTCCCTTGCTCCAGAAGGGCCACCTAGAGCTAGTTGCCTAGGACCACATCCAGTCTGGTTTTTAATATCTCCAAGGAGGAAGACTTGACAGAGTTGGTTGTCTGATTCAGTGACTTTAACAGAGACTTGAGAATGCAGCTTTCAGGTTAATACAGCTTCTTTGAACAGATTCAGCATCATTACTGGAAAAATTAAACCTTAAAATTTGCAACCACTGAAAAACTGTGATGTCCACAGACCCATTTCTTTGCGTGCTATCAAACAGCAGTGATGACATTACAAGAAAATTTTGAACTTCATTAAGTTTGTACAGAGATCAGCTAGAGAACGCTAATTCTTCATCACTATATGAATGTAGAATACATAATAGGTTAGAGCTGTAATAGATTTATCCCAGCATTGAAGGAATTGATATACAAAGATTGGGACTGCTCCAGACACTGAAAATAAGGGATGTCTTTGCAGTAGATATCTTTAGCCAGTCAAAAAAGCCAAACCTATATTCATAACTTGTTTCAAGATTTTCATTGCCCCATCCAACATTTTAGAGGTATGAATTCAATGCAAAGGAGGAAAGAGAGTTCAAGACTTTAATTGCAGAGATACAATATCACCAACAGCAGTGAAGCAGGGTGTGTTGAACATTTGTTTTTAAATTAAGCTTGTTATATGCATGTTCTCATAAATACCTTGAATTTAGCTTCACCCTGCAGATCCAGTAGCAGATTTTACATACGTTGGCCTTGCATGCCAGTTAATTTAAGCAATTTAAGACAACACTGGGGAATTTAAGAGAGATATTTGAGACAAATCTTGCACAGATGTTGAAGGAAAAACCACCAGTTTTCCAAATCTCATGAGCAACCCAGCTCAAGAAAATGAACTGTGTGGGGACAGCAGAGTAGAGGAACAGTGATAAAATTTAGTATGGTTTCAATGGGTATTAAAAAGAACCAGTTTTCTATTGGTTAGAGCATCACTTTCCAACAAAGTGCTGAAAGAAAAAGCACACCTGCCATTAACAGTGATTTTTACCACTCTGTGAATGTGCAATTACTAACGTTATCTCTGCATAAATTCAGGATTTAATATTAATTTCTTGAGTGTTGCACTAAAGTGAACATATACAGATCATAGGCTGAGTTAGTAATCTAAGTCTAATAATCCCTATGCGCTATCAAACATGTTTTAAGATCAAGCAGAATCTTCGAGTTCTGAAAGACTTTTTCACATTTCTTTTCACAATACTGCTTGTGTTGAACACACTTCTGGAGTGATAGTTGAAGCTTGACACTTTATTGGCAGCAACCTTAAGGGTGATGTTATATGCATAAATTCAGGCTTTCAGAAAGAGTGTAATAATGATGTTTTTGAGAACTTCAACTGAGTAGCCAACTGATAGCCAAAGTAAAAAAGCAAATGCATCTTAGAAAAAAGTCCTCTTGCAATGAAAACATTGGATTGATATTCAGATTAGCATATCTTAAATTTTTTTTGAAAGACTGGCTAATGATCAAACTTAAATAATGTGTTTAAGATTTATATAAAAGACAAGATGAAATATTTCTTGAAGTGAAACTGGTAAGATGACTGAGACTTATATGCTTGCTTTTGAAATATATGAACATCAAATATGATCAAATAAATGTCAGTGCTTCTAAATTAATGTGCCAATATTTTAAGATCCAGTCTAAGATCACCTAGGGCACAAATCAAACACAAACAAAAAATTTAAAATTACAGTCTTTGAACTAATACTGTGGAAGTCACTATAAAGGCTAGACAGGTATTCTAGATCTCTTCTGTGGGATAGTTAGTATTTAGTTCACTTCAACTTATTTCCCCCAGCCCTCTTTAAAAAGGAAAAGCCTGTAGGCTTTCCACTAGTATTTCCAGTCTGCTGCTGAAATCCTATGTTGCTCTTACTCACAGGATCTGCTGTACATCAGACACCAAAGCTTGCTTTGAATTTGTTCCTGCTTTCTTATTTCATAATTTTCATGTCTTTTCTTGGAATACAAGGCAGCCTACTCATATCTACTCTTAGCTTGCCCTGATTTTTTTTAAGATGCCTTCATATCCTTTTAAAGCCATTTACTACTTTTGGTCATTCCTGCTACTGTCTTATGAACTTTTTCCAGTTTGCTCATACTTATTTTGAATTTGTCCATCATCAGCTCTTATTCTCTGCCGAACAGCTTAGTATTGGGAGCAAGCTTTCCAGCCTAAGCTTCTACTTTGTCTTTCAGGAACAGTCAGGGGAAAAGCATATGTTGCAGCAGTGTTTAGATATGTAGATATTTTAGTAATAGTAGTATGAAACCTGAAGCTCACAGACTTTTTAACAGATGCAAATATTCAGGAAAAGAAAAATGAGACAAAAATAGAAAGAGATTAAAATAATGTTAATATCACAAGGAATTCGCAGAAGCTACTTAAAAGTAAAAAGCTTACCTATGAAGTAAACTTTATTCCAGAAATATTCTATAAAATTCAAAGTATATAGGAGTATTTGCTACATTCCTGACGATTCAAAGCAAACTGCCATTTGTCATAATGACCAAGTGTATTGGTATATATCACATAAATATAATGTAAAATACAAAAGCTCAGGGTACATAGAAAATACAAGATGAATTTGTCACGGAGAAGTTTTTAACCTCTTACTTAGATTTACTGGCCTGGGTTTAGGAAAATGGAGTAAAAGAAGTTAACACACAAAAATATAACTGAAGCTTATCTGATGTCCTGAGAATGCCATTCACGACCTACTACATTGTCCCACACGAGTCCAACTGAACTTTACAGAAGCTGAAGAATAATGTTTCCAGCCTTCTACATGCTGCACAAAGCCATTAATTTCACACTGCCATTTCACAGAATAAAGATAGGAGTGGAGACACCAAGTAAAATAATTCTAGGCCATTTGAATCACCATCCTCTGGTGCTTGTTAAAGGCATGGCTAGCAAGAGCCAGGGAGGGGTTAGTCAGTAGTGTCAAACACTGTCAAACTGTGTCAGATGCTTGTATTGCATTTCTCACGCCCAACTGAAGCTGCTCTGAAACACAAAGTGCCTGGCTTGAGAACATGCAGGACACTGGAAGCAGAGAGCTCTGCACGCTCCCGCGTTCATGCTCTGCACGAGCTACTTTATTTACCCAGCGCATGAAAGCAGTATGGACACACACCAGACTTCCCAGCTCATATGGTCAATATCAGATCTCATGCATAATCGAAGCTTCAGACTTTGAATTTTGTCATTAATATTTCCTTTAGTTCATCATTTATGTTTTCTCTTCTTCCCACCATTGAACACACCATCCTGGCACTTGACCACCTTTTTTTTTTTTTTTTCTGTTCCTTGATATGAATATCATTCTTAGAAAGTTCCTTGGATCACAAAGCATTTTCTAAAAAGTTCTCGTGCTTTATTATAATAATCTTAAATATTCTACATTTTTTAGACAGTTCAGGCTTGAGAGCACCTCTGAAAGTGATTGCAAAATTTTCTTTCTCTAACATGCAGTTAGAGGACACTGGACTTTATCTGAGGGAAATAGAGGACTCCACAGGTATACAAAATACTTCTAATTTAAATTCATAGAAAAGGGGATTATAAGTAATTAGCTTCTCTTTAGAATTCATTTTGCTTTTATATGAGAAGAAATTGAGACAGTTTATTGACTAACTCTCAGGGTCACAGTTGGCATCTAAACATCTAGCCAAGCCAGTAGGAAAAATCGTTCAGTGCCTGATGCATCATGACATGCCAATAAGTAACTGAGGGAATAATTACAGAAGGAGTGGAGGAAAAGTAATTTCTAATTTAGTATGGCCATTATCTTGATCCATGTGAAAAATGTAGCATTTGCATAACAGTCTCAATCATCAAGGCAAAACTTTCAACTTCAATTACTGTTTTGCATGTATTCCACACATATTTTGGAAAAAGGGGTGATTTAATTTGGTGTGAAGAAATAAAAATAGCAAGTGAAAAGGAAAAAAAAGGAAAAGAGGAAGGAGTCCAATGAATCTGGAAATAAATAAGCTACAATAAAAAGCAGGTAATGGACCAGAATTTGAAGTTTTAGTTTAAAAAAATAGCATGTCAGCAGAATACAGCTTTGACATAGCTTTCAAATATATTTATCAAATGTTTCAGAAATGGCTCTCTGTGAAGGGCTTGATGCTTTTTGTCTGCGTTCTATGCACAGCTTAGCTAAGACACACATTTCTCACGGATTTTAATGGAGTTTCAACATAGAAGCCAAAGATCTCTCTCATTTAGCAAGGCAATCCTTAAATTCCACTCATCATATAAGTGTTTAAAAGGGCAATTTTCAAACCATTAAGTAGAACTCATAAATCATTTGGTTACAAGATGTATTATTCAAATAATTATAGCTACCTAGCAACTATTGTAATGTTAATTGGGTATATAAAACATTAGCTTTTAAAATTTTATTCTCCAGACACAGAATACTAGTGTTTTCTGGTAAGCTTACTCATTTAAATAAGGTGTATTTCTCAGCTTCTCTCATCTTGAACTCCATACTCAATCTAAAACTCAAAATTTCTACATCAAGAAATATTTCCCCCTGAAGAGGGGAGAACAGAGAACCCACTACGAGGATTTGAAAAACAAATACCCAAAAGCATGACCTGTTAGAGATAAAATAGAACAAACAAAAAAAAAAGCTAAGTCCACAGTAGTTTGATCTGAAAATCAATGATTAGCAATAAATCAAAAATTAAAAATACTTAACTGCTGTCTTAATATAGTCATTGGTGAAAGTGACTACCCTATCATGTAACAGCATCTTGCAGGCACTCCTTCCCCTCACACTCTGCCCCAGTTCAGACCAGCCTCTTTTAAAGAATTATGTGAAAGCCTAAACAAAGTGCTCAGAATACTTGTTTTCTGATCTTTTTTGAATTTTTCTGGTCTCAAAAGCAGATCCTTGAAATGAGATAATTTGTGCTAGAGGATGTCAGCTAAACTAACAAGGAGGACATGTGGCAGTGCCCTTCTGACACCATCAGTAGTGATGAGGTTCCCTTCTCTACCCAGGAGTAGCACTTTTGAGGGGCTTTTTCCTATTAGCTTTTTACTATTTTTGACTTGTAGAACCTGGCAGAACCTTCAGCTTTTCTGACGGCAATCTACTAGTGGTTAGCTTAGAAATGTTGTGTAAAAGGAAGAAGTCACATAAAAATAGCTTGACATCTTCTACCTCCTTTATCGTATAGATATAGTAGATATTGAAAGACAGCTAATAGTCAAGATAGGCAACAATGCTTTAACAGCACTGTGCTCTACTACAGCAATGAAGGAGCTCAAGTTAAGGTAGAAGAAATTAAGATTGGTAAGGCCCATATATATGAAATAACATAAAGAAAATTAACTGCCCCCATCTCATTTGTTTAACACCACTGAAGTCGACCTAAGATGAGAAAGAAGAGAGAAAATGAAATAATTTACAGTATTTTTAGGCATGTAGTTATAGCCCAAATTAGAGAATTTGAGTGTCTTGATAAATAACAGTTTTCAGAAGGCATCTCAGACAAAGTCACTGGTGTACCCTAGTCCTTTACTGAAGACTGTAATTGACTAAAGGAGAAACCTACTTTTTAAATTTTTTTAATCCAGCATCTAAATTAGGTATATGAAGTTGAACACCATTCAGATATTCCATTGTCCACAACAATAAGTGTGAAAGAAACATGGTGAATTTAAAACATAAAGATGAGCTAACAAAACTTAAGGCAACCTTTGGATGATTATTTCTACCTAAAGTACTGTCTCATTTCTCATTTCCATAAATAAATCTCTCTTTGTCTAAGGGGAAAAAATGTAGTAATACTATAATTTTTCCCACACATGCTCTGAAATTATTTGCATTGTATTCACCACACTAAAGAATTGAGACTAGCCCCATAAATTTAAACATTTTGTGGTTTTTTACTGTCATTTCTTCTATCAGAGTACTGCATCATCAACGTTTTTCTAAAAAGAAATTGTAGTTGTTAAGATGGAAGCATTCATGTTTTGTTGTTATTGCACAAATCATTGCCTACAAGCCCTATATGTTATACTCCTAGAATCCCATTTTAATTTTCCACTACCCCAGAACACATGCTACTTACTTAAAGCCTATATATTGTGATGATAAATCAATTTTAAAGTGTCCAAAGTTTTGAACGAAGTTAAAGTTTTGCTATTACTTATATGTGTAGTTGCTGTTAGAAGATTTCCACCTCCCCAGTTTAACCTGTGTATAGCTGTACCTTAGCACTTTTTCATTAAGTTGCTGAGCTTAACATGTTTTCAGGAGGCACTAGATAGACTAATAAATAAGGGCCTTATTGAAAAAATTTCCCTTCCCTCTAAAGCCATCCACCTTTTCTAAACAGTGAAAACACACTCAAAATCTGTCAAAGTACTCCCAAATATTCTTATTCAAGGTCTGCATTGGCAGTTCCAGAAACCTGCAAGGTGTGCTCAAATTACACAAAAAAAGAGCATGTTGCAATTGTTGACATTGTCAGCATAAAATACTTAGCATAAGGTGAATGTCTCAGAATTCAGGCTGGCATCTCTTAGCATTCAAAAGATTAAAAAGTAACTAATCTTACATTCTTTGATGAATACACAAGTAAACTCTTCATTATCCAAATTCAAAGCAAGAAAGACCCATTTAGCCATGAACAAGTTGCTGATCTATCAGCTTCAACACCAAATATGAGCACAGGTCCTGCACCCTTCAAAAACCCCTCTGAAATCCTAAATTCCAGTTTTCCTGTAACAAAGATTAATATCCTTCAGGCTTTGGGATCTAAGCACATTCAGATGAATGAGGTAAGCAACCACATTTGTAAGGCAAGCTGCCATAGATTAGTTTCTAAGAGACAAGTGGTTTATTCAGGTTAAAAAGGGGCGATTGCCCAGAGCATTGAGTGTAAACAAAAGGGAAAAAAAAATCCATAAGGTATCTCTGGAGTGCAGTACTTACTGTATTAACTTTTCAAGTCATTTATTCACTGTACACTCAGTTCAGACTCTATAGAGATTTAATTGAACAGCTTGAAAACACATACCCAATAGCAAATATTCCAGATATTGTTCAGCCATGCTTACCTTTAAAGAAACAATCTTCATTGTGTACAATAGTGATCTTTTGCTTTTTCAGACAGGCAGCCCTGTGCACCTCACAGTGGTTTTCATAAAATTCCCCATCAGACCCACACACAGGTTTGTAATGTGGCTTGCAGCGCTCCATGCACAGACACTCGGCTTGCCCGGTCTTCCCATTCACAACGCAGTGTCTGCCCAGACCACAGTACTTGTTTTCACATGATCCAAAATGGCCATCCTGACCAAGATACCCTTAGAAAAAGAAAAAAAAACAAGTTTTGATTTAATAATTACGTTTTCGTTAATTGCATGCAAGATACAGAAAGGATTAATTTGAGTAAATGAAGTGAGACTATGTCTTCTGTTACATCCTTGACTAATATTAAACATAGATCAGCCTGATGTTAAAAAAAATTTAGTATCTATCATGACTTTTATACTGCTTGTCATTGTCATAGGCTAACTGTAATTAAGAGCAAGATCTAGTAACAAGATTTACTCTTCATTAAAAAAATCATAGTAAATCATTACTTTTTAAATGTATATTGAAGTTTGTCACCTTAAGATTGCTATACTATTTCATGTAATAGAAAAATGCATTCTCTAGAAATAAATTACAGGATGTCTCAAATTGGAAGGGACTCATAAGGATTGAATTCATCTCTGTGTTCCTTGCAGGACTACCTAAAACTAAACCATGTGACTAATAGCATCTTCCAGAAGCTCCATGAACTCTGACAGGCAGATAAAATAAGACATTCACACACTGAGACTGATACATGAGAATAACTGGAGCTGAATCAGGGCTCTTAATCAATATGGAGATTTTTTTCAAAAAAACAACAAAATCTCTGTGGTGGCAATACAATGACATTTCAGGAAACAGAGCATGGAAGAGAAGGACTGATATATCCACTGAATGGGGGCTAGAAGGAGTCAAATCAACCTCTAGTTGTATTATAGTGAGGACAAATGTGATTTGGATAGCAAAGAGAGCTTTAGGAGCGCTGCAGTAGAAATAGAGGCGTTTGTGCTGGCCACAACTTCCAGTTCCTTCTGCTCCTAAAACATGGAAATGGATTGTCTACATTAGGCTACCAAAGCCACCTGTCCACTTTCCATCCTATCTGTGCTGCTGCCACCATGTAAGGTAAGTACTGTGGTCAGCAGCAGATCTCTTGGTGAAAGGGCAAGTTCAGTGCACAGTAATATTTCCTTATATCCTCAGCTTCCATTTTGACTGCCATAGAATAACTCTGGCTTCTTGGCAGGAGAAAGGGTATGATGTGAAAATGAAAGCAGAATTGTCAATTACAATTACCAATTAAATAGGTGTTCTGAAAACATAATTGTGCCATAAAATATGTATAAAAATATTAAAATGTCTCCAATTGTGGGAATAGACACTGTCCTTCACAGTTAGTTCATTTTATTCTCTCGCTCCATATTCCTAATATCCAGAATGAACACCTAGTATTCTAATTCCTTGCAATACTCTCCTTATCCTTGCAGCCTAGCTGAATCCATCCTTGACTAACCCATGTAAAAATAGCATGAAGACGCAAATCACAATGCATAATTTGGTAGTAATTTGGTCATATTAGATTAATTTTCAATAGTGAAGTGCTAACATGTCAATATCATAGCTTGATGCACATTTCTTCAAGCACTGAGAATTTATGTTCTTCACTTCAGTGGCAGACATAAAACCTCACCACTTTTTCTTCTCATGACTATGGGTCTATTAGACAACCATGCTTTGATTTCTTCCTTTCTCACACAGCACAAATGCTCTAGACAAATGTACTATAGAAAGCGCACAACCATGAAATTTGGCTCTAATGATAGGCTTTCACTATATTACTTGATAACAATTTCAGCACAAAGTTGAGAGGACTCCATATTCACCTCAGGTGTTGTATGGCTGATATAACTACACTACAGTGATTTTTATACACATGTACAGACCAGACTGATGGTGGGTTTAACTGCTCATGCACTGAAATGACTTGAAACAGGAAAACCCAATTCAACATTTAAAATTTCCCATAAGTTTTTGAAAGCATTTCTCCTTGTGCCAATGTATCACCACTATACACGAGCAACAGTCACTAACTGACAGAAATTAATGCAAACCAAATTTCCCTATTTCCTTATACTAAAGCTAAGCTCAAATAAAGCTTTGCAATGTCCAAGAGTGCTTTACAGCACAGGTCATGTATTCATGTTAAAGAATCTAAGAACTTCTTTGAAGTGATGGAATTGTTACAGTTTGAGGACACAGTACATAAACCATTATTATTTCTGCTTTCTGAATTGAAGATAAAGATCTCAGATCTCCATCTGACAACTGCTCTGAATTATTGAGAGGTGTGTGGTGACTCAAAAATGTACTCTGCTGTATGTTATGAAAATAGAACTCATTTAAGACTTCTCTTGGGATTTCATCTTAGTACGGTAATTGAATCTGATGCCTGAATGCAAAACAACTTCTTTCATATAAGGGAGAATAATTTACATTATATATATTGATATTTATAATATTGGTGTATGTCAGCATATACCAATTATGTACAGCAATAAACAAGCAACTTTTCTGCCCTAATGAAAAACTGTATTTATTACTGAAATGTTTTATATATGTCTTCATTTTACACCATTAACTATTCCAAAACAATACATAAATTTGCATACATAACTGCATATGCAACTCCTGCAATTGAAGTCTGTGGTAAAATTCCCATTGACTTCAAGAGAAGCAGGATTCTTTCTCCAGTTACAACCTGAAGCCTTCAGTTAGCATTAAGTTACACCCTTAGGTTTTAGCATGTTTTACGGGCACTGTTCTGTACAGAAAAGAAGCAGCTATGTAGTGTTTCCAGTGGTTTATAGTACATATTCAAGAAAAAAAACAGTTAAGAGTGCTCTGAAACAGTCCACTGAGCAGTGGGTACCAGATCACTCACAACAAAGAAATAAATAAAATCCATGCAATTTCAAACCAGGTGACAAAATGCTCACTAACATAAATTTGAACTAAACATGCACCTGATTATGAAAATGTAAACAAATTAATCAATCTAAAGAGCTACTGAGAGATAGCAAGAAATGGGTTTAGATATAAGTTTAAAAAACCAAACGAACAACCAAAACCCAGCTTGTAAAACAAACTTCTGCTGCTTTTCACTGCTTGAGCCCAAATTGCAAAAATCCCTCTTTGGCAAATCTTTATTTTTTGTTTCCAAAAAATGTACTTCCATAATTTTAATCTTGGAATAAAACTGCTACTAAGTTACAGGAATCTTGCCATTAACAAAAGAGAAACCATATTTTAAACCAGTATGGACTGTGACATGCAGCCCATTCATGAACGCCTGACTATTTCAGTCACCATCAGGAAATTGAGATTATTACTTTTCCTTCCTGGATTTATTCTTATTGGAGGTATACTTTTGATACCTTGAAAATGGATGAGGTTTTTTTCAATTTGCTGGGGTTTTTTAGGGGATTTTTTTTTTGTTTGGTTGGGAATGTCAGTGTAGATAAGTCTCCTGTGATAAAACTGCTTAGGGTGCAGCACCCACTGAGGATACCATCATCATCACAAACACTGAGTTTTTCAAAAGGCTGCTATTCTATCTAAGCACTTATATTTAGAAAGTAAGTTAGTCCGAGATGAACTTAGGGTCCCACATTTAGATATAATTCAGTAATTTATTGAGAAGGTAAGCAGCACAGCATATTCAATATTAGGAGACTGAAAACCAGTAAATCAGGATGACAAATAATCTAGCCATGAATGCAAATATTTTTCCAGCAATTGTTATTGCTTCTGTGTTGATAGGCAAATCTACATTTGTCAAATGCCACAACACAAAAGTAGGGAAATGTGTACCCATATGAGATGAAATTTCAGCCAAAAAAAGTGTAATATTTACACATTTTGAGAGGATCTACAGTACTACAGGAAACAAAATGTACTTTATTCCATCTGAAAGTAAGTCAGGAAATGTTCAAATTATCATAGCCTTAAGTTAAAAAAAAAAAAAAAAAAATCACACTTTAAGAACTATCACTAAAAAATGTCTTACACCCAAAACAGCCACATGGATTTTTCAGATTCTCTGAAAATTTAAAACTCTAAACAGATACCAAAGAGAAGAGCAAACAAAAAATAAGAGGTTTTTTTATTTTTAGAAAGTAGAGAAATGAAATGAATTTTTTTTTAAGAAAAAAAATTAATAAATACAGTTTCAAGTTGTCAGTTCAGATTCCTCCTACAGGTTTCCTATTTAAAGGCTAGTTCAACAGCATCCGTAGCTGAGCAAGTTGCAGGTCGCACTTTGACTCATTTACAGCTGGGAATTAGCCTGATGTTTTAGCATGCAGAAGACTCATATAAATATATACTTCATCCTTTTATCTAATCAGTTTAGAGAAATGTTGCACAAGGAAACTTTGGAAATTCATGAGAGTATGAATCACCATGTTCTACAGTTGGCCCTGGGCTGGAACACAGACACAGGCTTTCTGTATGCTGAGCAGTCTCTCACAAACTCAGACTGTTTTCTTACTTTCCTAACAATATAATTTGCATTCATGGCTTCTATCCTAACTTGCTGCATTACCCACATGTCATGTAAAACAAAGTGGTAGCTATTTTTCAAGACAATGTACCAATATTTTGTGTGCAAATAAATAATGGTAATTTCAGGGGTCGAAAGACCTGTGTCCCATTCTCCCCACTTGTATTTAAAACCATTCTGTAAATGCCAGTTCCAGCTCTGCAGCTGTATCTTTGCTTAATACATTATCTATGAAAGACCTAACCAAGACTCTAATCCTTATTTTAGTAAGTGTTCAGTATAGTCTCAGGTTTTAGTAGCAAATAAGATTGATCACCATCTACCATTAACACTTGTAGGGCATTAACACTTAGCATGACCCCAGTATGAACTGTGAGAATCTGCTCATAAATATTAAAGATCTAGACTTTTTTTCTATTTTTGAACTGTAGTGTTTTAGCAACAGTTCCTTAACAGTTCTTAAATTTTTATTTCATTAGCAAGAACAGCTTGTAATTACATTCGCTGAACATGGCACTAAATCTGCACTACTCATTATCCAGAACTCTTTGATATATGAAATTCTTCAGCAATTTAGATTTTTTTATTTTGGTTAGGAACATTTTGGGCAGAGGATAAAATTTAAAGAAAAGAGTTGATTATTTGAGAGTAATAAAAAAAGTATTCAAAATTTGTCAGTGTAATGATTATAGTAATCAATTTCAACCACATAGCAGCACCTATCTTAACAAACTAAAGACAAATAGTGGTTCAAAGATGGGAGGGTGGAAAAGAAGGACCATCAAAAGCCCCACAGCCATGCAGGGATAGGATGAGGACCTGCAGCTGCAGCCCGTGGCCCTGAGCAACAGCTCCTTGCAGCTCACACCTCCCAGCCCTGCTCCCACCTGCAGGAGTGAAAGAAAATCATACACATGGCTCATCATTATCTTCCTGGGTCATGGTTTTCTTCCAGCAGCAGCCAAGTAAGCTGGAGTGCCTTTTACAATAGTTTATTCTGCCTGTGTGTAAAATAAGTTTTTGGCTGGGTCTTGTACTGTTCTCTCCTGCCTTCCTTGCTGCCTGCCCCCTCTGCCCTCAGACACACACTCACCCCCTTTTCCTCTCCCTCCCTCCTTCCTTGTAGGGGCACTGGAAGTACTGCAAAGATTCACACCTCCACAGAACTTGATTGAGACCTTCTGGTGGGCTCAGTACTTATCGGTGAGGACCATCAGAAATTCACACAGGCATTATGACTGCACAGGCTTTTTTCAACCTTAAAAGTCAAGCCTAAGTACACTCAGGAGAAAATTCAAATAAAGTGACTTTCTCACTGCCCTATAAAGGTAAGTTTGAACAAATTAGGAGAGAGCGACACACTTTTAAAGGAAATAATATGCAAAACCACAGTGAGAAAAAGGAGAACAAATACCAAGGAGATCTGTAAATGCTGAATACCCAGCTATTAACCTGAAATATTGAAACCTTTCAAAAAAGTGCATCTGTCAGCCAGAAACAGTCAGGTTAGCATCTTTGTCCATATGAATCTGTTTCTCTTGCCAGCACTGAGCATCCATCTTCAGCAAAAGTCACAGAATTTATTTTCCTCAGAAAAGAGAAAAATTGTATCATACCTCTTTTGCTTGAATGAAATTGAAGACCAGGAACAAAAACACCACATAAGAAAATGAGGATAAATTACAATACAACCAGAAATACACAAAAACCTCTTTTGCTTATTAGGCAGAAACTTTTCCCCTTTTCCAGAGCCTTCACCTGCTCCTCTCTTGCCCTCATAGCAAACCCATTATAGGCTTGCTCCACTCCAGGTGCCCACATCAAGGGGCTCAGCAGCTGCCTGGACCTTGCCTCCTGCAATTACCAAGGCTTTCTGTGGGTTGCTGCCTCTGTAAACTTTCTTGCTGACTCACAGGGCTATTAAACACCTGCTTTGATATCAAGCAAATTCCTGTGACAACTCCACTGCTGAGCCTTTCCTCCAGTGAGGTGCCCTGTTCAGATTTCTGCCTGCACCAAATTCAGTTTCACCACCCAAGTGGTGCTGGGCAGTGCTCTGGCCCTGTGCCCACACAGCAGGGTCTCGTGTGCCACCTCATAGCCCTGCCAGTTCCCTCAGGTGACATTACCATCCTATCAAGGATGGTTCTCATGCTCATGGGAACCAAGAAGGGGTTGCCCAGTTCTCTTTCACTGCTAGGTAATCCTTGGGCACAATACTGAGCCTTGTAAAAACCTCCTTCATTTATCACCCACCTTACATTTGACCAGTGACCATCAAATTTATAAAATGGTCTGTGGGCTCCAGACATGCTACTTGCCTTTCACAGGGTAAAGGGAAAATGCACACAGGTCTGACACGAACAGCTGAATAGATTTGGATTAAGAGCACTGCTGGCTCTAAGTGTAAATATAGACTGATGTCCTTTGAGCAGTTCTGAGCCAGCAATTTATTACTTTTAATTAAATCCTTAGCTCTGATTAGCATTAACTGTGTTTTTCTTTCTCACATATTGTCTTTTTCTTTTGAAAAATGTTTATAATTCATATAACATAAAACCAGTGTCAAAAAGAGTTTCTTTAACACAAAGCAGGAAACAAATTACACGTTTGCCTCATCACAGATACATGGACCTTTATTCAAATGGTTGATTGCTTTTCAATTGCAGCACAGCAGGCAATCCTCTATTCTGCCAAACACATCACCCAATGTCACCAAGAGCAGGAAATGTGCATCATAGCGACAGCAGTTTTGAAAAGGTCATAGTCTGAAGAACCTTTCACACATTTTAATGCTTATTTGAAATCAGGCTTTCCGAATATCACAAAGGGCTACCTTAGTTCACAGTCAGACAAAACAACCTAAGTATTGTTTTTGTTATTCAAAAGCCAAACTGATTAGTTTTAGCAACAATGAACAAAATCAAAAGTTTCAGTTACATTACTGACTGGAATTTTCCTTTTATTTAGTTAAAATTAGGAAGGCTGGATTTGGTTTCAAGAACCAAGGTGTAACTGCTGTATCACACAATAATAATATTAACTGTTCATCTTTGGCAACTTTTCACATGAAGAACAGATTTGTCCATTTTGAGCTAATAGTATAGTAAAAAGCTACTGTTTCCTTGATAGGTATATGTGCCTTTCCCTGTGATTAAATATGCTTCTATACAAAACAACATTATAAACAGAAAATTTAACTCATCCCCTGATAAAGTAGATGTCATGAAATAGGTCATTCAACTATCCATGGTACAAACTAGCATACCATAATCCAGGTATTATTCAATTCCTGTGTTAGACATTGAAAAAACACTGGGTTTTTTGAGTTTTTAACTTCAAAGCCCTCCTTGCAGATAAAAGCTGTGATGTCTTTCTGCTACCCTCCCCAGGGACCTGTACTAGAAAAAGTAGCACACACTGAGCAGCATTTAAACCATATGGTTAAAGTGCAGCACCATTACCGTTCAAAAAAAGCTAAAAAAGAAATGTCAAGTATTTTCAGTTTTACTGATGTGAAACATTTGCTCCTAGTGAATTTCACACTGTCCATTTTTTTCCAGTTGTTACTAAGGAGCTGTGGTGGGCTGGCCCTGGATGGTAGGTAACTGCCCACTCAGTCGCTTGCTCACTGCCACAGGAATTCAGAAGGAATTCATTCACTAATTTCCACTGGCAGGCAGATGCCCAACCATCTTCTGGAAAACAGCAGAAGTAACAGGACCACGTCTTAACCATCAATAATCCCCCCCACCCCACCCCGTCCTCCTTTTGCCCAGCTGTTATTGCTGAGCAGAATGCTATATGGAATGGGATACCCCTGTGGCCAGTTGGGGCCAGCTCCACCAGCCATGTCTTCTCCCAGCTTCCTGCTTTCAGAGGGGCAGAGTGGAAATAGAAAAGGCCTTTGTGCTATTCAGGAATGTTCAATGTTATCTAAAACTCAGCACTGTCTTGGTCACCAGTGAGAGTATTATGTGGGCTGCTTTCATGCCAGAAAGACCCAGTACAGGAACACTGTGGGACCTTTGAGAGATTTTCAGGCGTTAATAATCTAGCAAAGGGCATGTTATAATCCAAATTGTTAATCAGTTTTTAGAAAAAAATATATATTTAGAAGAATATCACAATAGTTTTGTTATATGGAATTTCTCATTCAATTTCTTTTACAAAACCAGTAAGATACTAATAATTTCCATGTCCTTTACATGTGTGGAACAGAAACACGTGAAATTTAATGGTGTAAAAATTATTAAGGCAAGCTATGATCTTTACAAGTCTTTCAGAAAGAACAGCAAAACACTGCACACTTATATGAGGATAGCTCTCAGAAACACTTAGCTAACAAACTTTGACACCAATGACCCATCTGCAGATTTCTAAAATTAAAAAAAAAAAAATCAATAGACCAAAAAAACGAACCCCAAAACCCTCAAAAAACCCCAACAAAACAATGTACAAAAGGTAAATATTTTAGAGGGAGTTTTAAAAACAATGTTTCTATAAAGAATATACATATAAATGGTGAAGCAATATTAATTCCCTCTGGACTTTGCTAAAAGAAAATAATCTTAATTATGCTTGAACTTTCATTACTTAATTCTGCCATTTTAAGTAAGGTAAAAGTGATGCAGAGTCCCCTGCACTGTGTATACACCTCTTCTTTTTTTTTCAGAGCAGAACTGATCCTATCTGCTCCATATATTCAGCAAAGTTGTGGGCTTTTTTCTAAAGATGTTAGAATTAACCCCAAATAGCTACAAATATCAAAAATCACACTGAAAGCTAGGCGGTATTAAAACAGAAAGGTAAATGCTTTTCCAGACCTCTCCTCTGAGAGAATATTGCTCTATCAAAAGAAAAAAAAATACATGGAAAAGCGAAGTATGAAAAATTATTTTTACATCTATGTACATCTATTAAAAATATCTGACAAACCAGAGATGGCCACTCAACTAAATATAAAAGTGATTACTTTCGCAGAATGCCAAAGATGACTTAGTCAAGCAGTGTGACTACTGAAAAATTTTTCTGTGCTTAGACTAAAGGTATTTTCTGTGAAATATAATTCCTAGGGGAAACGAAGAATAAAGCATAGTTTTCTTGCTAAACCACTCCACTTTATATCCAGTAGTTTTTATAGAAGTAGTTTGCTGTAGAATTGATTATTCTCTTCTAATAAATATGAAAAAAGCAAAGTCAAAATACAAACAGTCCTACCTCCTACTTCATGGAAAATCAATCTTATGAGAAAACCATATATATCTTTACAAATGAGAAAGCATTTAGCTTTCAGTGGAAGGAAAAAATCTAGTCAGATATTTCAAATGTCATGTTTTTTGTTTTAGTTGATATAACTTCTGTCTAGCGACAAATTGCCCTTCTAAACATGGAAAAAATACTACTTTTTTTCTTAGATAATATTAGAATTTGATAAAACCCACCAGCATTCTACATAAGAATTAATCTAGGGTTATAGTAGTAGATAATTCTTAAGCATTTAAGAAATACAAGCTGCAGAACTAATTGTACAAAAATATAAAAGGTAATTTTAAACTACTAGTCAATACAGTGCTGTCTACAAGAACATTTATAGTGATGCATAACTTCCACACACCTGGTTCAGCTGTTGCATTTCTTCCCGCCAGAAAATGGCAGAAAGTTAAACTGAAAGCTATGGTCACCACAGCCACCAGATCCCTGTCTGTTGTTTCAGTGGTTTAGCTACTGAAGTGCAGAAACGTTTCAAATGAGTGAAAATGAAGACCCTGTTACAATATTTGTTGTATGTGCAGTTTCTAAAAGCAAGACTGTCATGCCCATTAATAAAGTTAAATGGTTAGATGTCATACTTTCTTATGTAATTTCAAGAAATCTATGAAATGAGATACGCAGATATAAATTTACTTTTTATAACTAGAGAACTAAACTCTGTCATGGGAATGACTATTTTGAGCTACTATTTTTTTATTTATTTAACTGAATTGAAAGTAATTTCAGGTCACCAAACCCTGTTTATGCTTGGCCTAAATTATTAATTGAAGCAGAAATAAATATTTCATCACAAATCCTTTTAAAGTAGTAATGCCTTTGTAACTAAATTTCTACAATTGTTTTTCTCATAAACAGTTTAGTTGAATGACTGAAATTATAATCCATAATATATTTTTTTCTATGCTTTAAGGCCACCTTTACAGCAGTTTGAAAACTCTCAAGCAAACGTATATGAGATCTGTGTGAAATGACTCAAGTTCAAAGCTCCTGGAATGATCCAGATAACTGGTTTTGTTTTCCATAAAACAGTTATATCTTGACACTGTGTATTAATCCTTATGCACAAGCATGACTGAATTACAACAGTATGATTTTCTTTTCAATACTACATTGTTAGGTAACATTCATATAATGACTACATTCATTTTAAGACATGGAAGAACTTATTTTACTGCCTTAATTTCATTTTGTATGCAGATGAAGTAGCACAGAACTACAGTCTAGGGGGAAAAAAGTACAAATAGAAATAGGAATGACTTTTAAATAAATTGCCATAGCTATTTCTGAAGAATCTGGACTTTAGTGTACTTTCAGTCATACTGGTTAATACAAACTTCTTGTTGAGTCTTTAAGCCTATTCTTTATTACACATAGAATATAACCTGCATCACTTTTTGAATGCTCAACTAAAGCTAAAAGACATTTTAATAGTATTGCTACCCATGTATTTGTAAATGAATTTCACAGAATTCTGTTAGCGTTAAATTTCCAGAAAACAGCAGTATGATGTATAATGTATTTGTAAAGCTTTCCAGAGCTCTCACCGCTTTTTTGAAAAAGAGGTGGAAAGCTCATTACCTTCAAAGAATGCTACGTATTTCCTTTATAGTTATTTTTAATTTTCCTCCTGAATTTAACAGATGGTTTAAACAATACTCATCAATATATATGGCCTATTTTTTTTTCCACATAACTTTATTGGAGTGATTTTTGTATGCTTGACAATGTGCAGTCACTGAACTTCTATCTTCCTCTCTCTTTCTCATCCCCACAAGAATTATATGCCTTTCCTTACCACATTTCCCTTCTTGAAGAACTTTTTTTGAATAGACAGAAGTCTTGACAGTAATATTCCACTCACAGGAACACCACAATAGCACCACAAATTAACTCAGCAAGAGAAAAAAAAAAAAAGAAAGGTTTGTGGATTCTGCATCAAAGTCAAGTTAAACTGATATTTTCTGAATGAGGCAAACTTTCCTGTAATTTGATACCTGCGTGCTACGATAAAAGAAACACTGAAGATTTCCAAGGCAGTGATGCCAGCTGAAGCAGATAAAAATGTGCAAATAATTTAGCAAAGTGTTAAGTGTACCATCTGAAGTTATGTCAGTACCATGAAATTCCTGCAGCTAACACAGAAAGCATTCCAAGTGCTAATGACTAAACTCTTCATGCTTTCAAAGTCTGAGTTATATTTGGTTTGTTTCAATTCCTTTTTCTCCCCCTCTAAGTGGACTATTTACCATTTATTTTGGCATCTGCTTAAGCTGAGTACTGTAAAAATGAGAAGTCATGCCGTAGGGTTTTTTGTATGTCTATAATTTCTGTTTACTGAAATCAAGGAAATAACATTTTACGGTACAGACATTAACGAATAGCTCGTAAGTGATCTTAGATCTTCACTGATATGGAAGTAGCATGAATTTACTGTGTTCTTTGAATTCATGCGTAGTGAACAGCAGATTTTTTAAACAGTACCGAGAGCAAGGTAAGTTCATACTGAACTAATGTGTAACAAGACAACTGACAGGAAGTGTTTATTTAGTAAATAGAGTGGTTTTTCTAACCTTATTAGTATTGTGTTTTAATAAAAAGGAAACATCTTTCTTGACAATTTCTCAGGGATTATTTACTGCTTTTTATTTTAAAATAATGTGCAATCTCATAACAAGATCCAACAGACACCTTTAAAAGACAGTGCACGCCATAAGAAAGGGTAGATGAATAAAGTATTACTTTTTTCCCAATTTTCAATTCAGTCCCTAGAATCTAATGGTCAACAGCAAGAGCCATACTCCTATTCTCACATCTGAATTCATATTTAAGGTAATTATGGCTACCTTCAGTTTATTTTCTTTATTCCAATATGTGAGAGGGAGGAAGAATCTTCAGTCCAGTTCAGACTTCTAGACAGATAATCACCAACTTAGAAAAAACAGTCAGTGTGATGATTTTAAAAAACAATTTGGCATAGAACCATTGAATCATTAAGGTTAGAAAAGACCTTTAAGATCACGGAGTCCAGCTGTTACTCCTGCAGTGCCATCTTCACCAATAAACCCTGTCCTTAAGTGCCACATCTACATGTTTTTTGAACGCTTTCAGGTATGTCACCACTCCCCTGGACACCTTGTTCCAACGCCTGACCACCCTTTCAGTGAAGTGATTTTTCCTAATATCCAGTCTAACACACACACACATATCAATGTGACTTGAAGACTTTTCCTCTCGTCCTAGTGCTTGCTACTTGGAAGAAACCAATCCTCATTTACAACCTTCTTTCAGGCAGTTGTAGAGAGTGGTAAGGTCCCTCCTGAACCTCCCTTCCTCCAGGTTAAACAACGCCAGATCTCTCAGCCAGTTCTCGTCAGACTTGTGCTCTATTGCCATTTTCTGGACATACTGCAGAACCTCAAAATCTTTCTTGTAGTTAGGAACCCAGAACTGAACACAGGATTTGAGGTGTGGCCTCACCAGTGCTGAGTCCAGGGGAATGATCACTGCCCCGGTTCTGCTGGCCACACTATTCTTGATACAAGCCAAGACACCACTGGACTTCTTGGCCACCTGGGCACACGCTGGCTCATGTTCAGCTGCCTGTCAACCAGCACCCCCAGGTCTTTTTCCAATGGCCATGTTTCCAGTCACTCTGCCACAAGCCCGTAGCCCTGCAAGGGGCTGTTGTGACACAAGCACAGGACCCAGCCTTTTTGAGTCTCAGCCCATACAACTGGCCTCAGTCCATCAATCCAGCCTGTCCAGATCCCTCTGCAGAGCCTTCCTGTCCTCCAGCTGATCAACACTCCCACCCTGAGGTGTCATCTTCAACCTGACTGAGAGTGCGCTCAATGCCCTCATCCAGATCATCAATAAAGATATTACACAGGACTAGGCCAAATACTGAGCTCTGGGGATTCCCACTAGTGACCAACCCACCAACTGGATGCAACTCCATTCACCACCACGCCCCAGACCTGGCCATCCAGCCAGTTTTTTACCCAGTGAAAGATACACCTGTCCAAGCCATAGGAAGCCAGTTTTCCAGTCATGAACTTAGGTTTGATGGAAGACACAAAGACAGGAAAAAAATTAATGAAAGATCTTAAGCATGTGATTTTGGTTCCTAAGTTCACATCTAAGGAAATACACAAAACACAACTAAAAAAAGTAGTGGTTCTTCAGGTTTCTTTTGTTTACTTTATTCAGCCAAACCATTTGGAAAAAAGATACGTCTGTGTTACTGTCTTGGGGTGACTTTATGATGTTGTATCTCATATCATCGCTCCATGCCCAGCTATAATTCCTGTGCCTTTAACTGAGGCTCAAATGTCTTAATGTCTTAATAATCTGCATATCCACCATGAATTGTTTTCAATACCAGGTTTTTTCATATTTTAGCCTGCTGTTATCTGAAACATTTATCTGTCAGATTTTTATTGAACTCTCCATTTCGGTTTGTGTTATTCAAAGGTTCTGTACGGACTTGATTTAAACATGCAGCGACCATGCAGAAAATAGTTCAGCTTCTGATTTTTCTAAGAAAATGAGAAAGCTATTAAGGTAACCAGTTTTCAACGCAGAATAAAAACCAGAAGCCTTGTATTAAACGATAGGGTTTTTCCTCTTCAGTACCAAAATAAATAAATAAATAAATTTTCCAGAGTAAAGTAAAGCAAGTATGTGTGTGTTCTTTGCTGCTTCTCCTCTAGAGCCTTATTTTACATAGCTTCCCTAATATATTCCATGAAAATGCAATTTGGCATTCATTCAGATAGGTGTAAATTCTGGGCCTTGAATAGCCTGAATTCCTACACCAAGTGAAAAAAAAAAAAAAAAAGCAATCATAAGAGATTTGGAAATAGGAGTAGGAATTGTTTCTTGAGATCATGAAATTTTGTGAGCAAGATGAATTCCCTCAAGCATGGAAGTTCTTAAAAGAAACACTAGTGACTAGGACTGGAATGTGCAAAAAGACTATCATTTCTACATTCCCTCTAGAATAAGAGCAACATTAGAAAATAGTCATCTAAGCAAACTCACTGTTTATTTTTCTGTTACTATTGTTGAACTATTCTGAAACAATCTTGTTGAAAAAGTAGTTTCCCTGAAGAACAGATGTAAAAATAAAGCAGAAAAGCTAAATGTAACAGGGCTACGAAGAAATGAGAGGAAAATAGAAGGTCTATAGACCCTAAGTTGAAGTAGAAAACAGTAGAATACCCCAAGGCCATGACAATTCAAGTGTTAAATAAAACTATGAAATGAAATAAAATGAAATCTAAAGTGAAATCTAAACTCTAAGAGACAGCATTGCAAGTTTGCATAAAATAATGCATAATTCATCTCATATAGTGTCTCATAAAATGAACTCAAAATAGCATTAAAAACTAGATTTACTTTAATGCTTGTGCTGACACAGACTTTCAAAGATAAACATCAACAAAATCTGAGGCTAAACTGAAAAAATGCATTTTATGAATAGGTCTGATAACATCTATCATCAGGCTTATAACTCTGTACCCCCATGTTAGTATACATATCTAACTGTTTTATAAACTGTGAATTCCAAGCTATTGCACAACTGAATTTATGTAATATTGACATGCACTGTGTTCTGAGTACAAAATATATAGCAATGTGTGCAGTTCTGAAGAAGAGAAAACAAAGTAAAATACACGAGGTGAAAAGAGCTGTTATTGAGAGCTATTTTTCAAGAATGTTGTAATATAATACACAGCTTGTGCTTAAACAGGGAAACTTAAAGAGCAAAGGACACTTGCATTCTTCTCTGTAATAGAAAAGGTAAGATGTTATTCTGTATCTCTTTGATTGCTTTTCCTAATATCGCTATACTTTCTGAAAAATAAAATGGAAATGTATCAGGGTAAAAAGAAATTATTTCCCTCTCATTCCTCAAGAAAAAGCTGCTTTATTGCTCTGATTCTCACCCATTCTTACAGTTGAAAAAATAGACAGTGGATCTTTTGGGGGAAATAAGGTGTTTTGGCCTAACATTTCCTTTTCTTCCCTCCAAAAACTTTCTTTATTTTCTACTATCTTCTCATTTGTTCCAATGACAGAGAAAATACTCTGTTTCTGAGATTCACAGTTTACAAACACCTACACCTTTATGCTTAATCAATCAAAGCTTGCTTAATATAAAAAGCTTGACAGGTGGCTTTATTATTCTATATTTATATATTTTTACCTCTGTGGCAGCACAATAATGAAATTCATTACTATGTGATTCTGGATGTTGTGACAGAAAGTCATACTTCTATTTGAGCCACCTAGGCCAATCTTTCTGACTTACACTCTTGCAAACAATGCATGATGGGATGAATTCCAAAATATGTTTTGTATTCCTGCTATGTGAGAAATGAATAGTTTTTAAACATCATATATATATGAATTATATGGAGATGAGTAACAGACTACCACAACTCTAAAAATTAAAATAGTGATGTGTAACAAAGTAGGATGCTTATGGATTTGTTTGAAAGAAGACTAACTTCAGTATGAGCTGATGATCTGGAGTCAAATAATCTGTTCATAGAGAAGAGGAAATATTCAAGCTTAATAAAAATTACTATTTCTCTGTACAAAACTTCACTTTAAAATGGTGTATTTATACGTTAAAGTTGCAATCAGATTCAGTTTCTTTTTTAAGTAAAGTATTTCTGAGGGATCAAAAGGAAAACTGCGAAACAACATTGAGACCACATTAATGTCAACAGCTAACATGGACAAAGCACAAACCCGAGAATAAAGTTCCCAAGAATAAAGGCAGTTTTAAATATACAGAACACAAAGATCCTTTCAAGAAGCAGTGAACATATTTTGCATAGAGATCTTTGTTTCTATGAAAGGGGCACAAATTTGAGGGGAAGTGTCGTTGCTCATCTATTCCAGTTCAAGTAGAAAAGTAAGCTGGTTGCCAAAATTCCCCCCAAAAAATCTCTCGTGTGAGATACCAGGACTGTACAAAAGGAGGGTGCACCCATCATCACATGCACACACCTACAGCAGACCCAGTTCAATTTCTTTTCATAAATATGGTTTAAATTTTGATTAAAAGATCATCCTAATTAAATCATTCTGAAATCAAAATATTAGACTAAATTGATACAAATGGACTCATGGGCATTTCAAAACACTTCAAAGAAATCTAGTACTTCTGTCACTACATAAAAGATCTAAAATCTTTTCACATTTTCAGTTATTAAGTCCAGAATTCCAACACTTTGTGCTTGGATATAAAATGCTGCTGTATCTGTGCAATGTAAGAAAACTAGAAAAAAAAGTTATGTGATATTTTAGCATTAAAAAACCCGCAAACTCCCAGCAATATCTAAATCATTCTTGTGCACATTAGGGCCTTCTCCTCATTATTAAGTCAACGTTTCTTGACAGCACTTGAGATATTCTCATATATTCGTCTTTAAACCCAAAGGGAGGAAATATCATACTTCACCAACTTTTATTAGTTGGTATATTCATCAGGCATATCCAGTCTTTGAATAATAGTGTTTCTTATGCTGCCTTCAAGTGAGCAACATGCCAAAGCTTCTAATATCTCAAGATTAAAACCAAAGTAAAATAGTTTTAAGTTGTCTACAAGGTATTGCTAAGGGCCTAGAATTTTTTTTACCATGTTCCCTCATACATGGTATGATAATCCTGTGAATAATTCTATGCATGAGAGTGTCCTAGGTTACAGTGTAAGATAGGCCCCCAAAAAAGTATTCTGTTACCATTTTCATGAGCTGTTGAGACCAGGTGGGGTGGTGCTCCCTGCCTCCTCCCTCTGGACTATTTTCTGTTAATGGGCCCATCAGTGCCTTCCTGCATGACTCACAGGTAACTGGCTCCTGATTATCTCCTGTTAATGGCCCATCAAGGCCTTGCCCTATGAC
>VYXC01002882.1:432394-501846 GCA_013397175.1 Platysteira castanea
AGGGAGGGGAGTTGCATTTTTCCATTCCAAGGGAAGTTGCTGCCTTCCTTAAGCAGACACCTGTCTTTCAAACCAAGACAGAGAGGTAGAGTAATTGTTAATAAAATTAACAACTGCTCAATATGAAAAAAGATACAAGAAACTGATCTAAAAAGAGAAGTAACTGAAAAGGTGAGGAAGAAATATCGTGTATCATTTAAAAAGGCTCAAGCACATTGTTAATAGTAAAGCTAAATATTTCATTAGGGAAAGTCAACCTGTAACGTAAAAAATATTTTGCTGTACTACAGTTGTCCTCATGCTGTTTGCTAGGATTCTTATGAATCTGGTCTATGTAATATATGAGAAGTGATTACATAAAACCAAAATTGAACTTGTAATGAAGATATATATTGCACTCAGCAACATAATAGAATAATCAAACTCTGTCCAAAAATCCTTTTCATAGGCATTCTGATAAAGAACATTACAAAAATCATTATGTTGTTTTATGCTTTTGTCAAATATTTTATAAAATTAAAGGAAATTAACTAAATTATTAAGGAATAAAGAATCCTGTTAAATAGATAAGGATAAATACAGTTTTTTGTTAGAGAGAACTTTACCTTCAGATTTTCAAGTCACACTGCAAGTTTTCCTGCATGTGATAAAATCACTAAATACAGCAAAAGTCATCTTAGTTGCTTTCTTTACTATTTAGTACACTTCAGGGTCACAGAAGAACTTAAAATGCACTAGTAAGCATTTTGGTGCTAAGGATACTGAGAGAATAACGATCATATGGAATGAAGCTGACTGGAAACACTGTTCTAGCAAGAATCGGATAATGTAACATAGATTTTTATTAGAAAATATAAATTTGTTGGGAAAAATTCTCTGTGGGAAGATACTTACTTGAAAAAATTGACCAGGTAAAGTGGTTGAGACTGCAATAGACAGTAGCCTGATTTTTGCTGAGGGCACAGGACACTAAAACAGCTCACATTTAAAATACTTGAAGGCAATAAAATTTACTGAGGGTAAAAAGCCCCTCAGCTCTGAACAAACTGCAATTCTGAGAAGTCTCAATTCACTGTCACTATAAAATTTTGATTCACTACTGAAACAGAAGAGGACAATCAACTTCAGTCAAAAATTTTTCCAAGCTTGAGTATACTTTCAATTTTCCCTATATTGGGAAAGTCTTCACCATATGTCTCTGATATGCAGTACTGTACTATAAAGTAAAAAAGTTCCCTTCACAGCTTGCTTTTCATCAATACTGTTCACAGTAACAGTACTCAGTAGTATAAAGCTTCTTAACCCGCCTAGAGTTAAGATTTAACTATATAAAAATCTGACAACACATAACAGAGTACAGCAGTCTCATAATCTATCCAGAGACCTCCTCTTTTCCATCCTCATGGAGTGAAATGAGTATTCTTTCTGGTATAATTTCAGAAAAGGAGAATGATGAATACTACTCATTCTGCACTAATACTCATGCACATCTCTCCTCTACTGTCATTTGCAACACTTTAGAACAGAATTTTGTCTCGTTACTCCTAAAGTACAGAACCTAGAACATCTTTCATATTTTTTTCCATTTCTACTACTCCAGCCTTAAATACTTATATCTTCTGAATGCCTCCTGCTATTTCTTCTGACATAAAGTTTTTAAAAAGTACAGTGTCCTCACTCACCCAAAGATAATGTTCATATTCATTTGCTGAATTCTAGTAAAGCTAAGAAGGAATTATAACAGTTTTGTTCCCCACAGAACACCATGACTGGAGCTGCTTTTACACAGCAATGCTCCTATAAACAACATACTAACACCACAGAATAATGGTGATGCTTCATAAACAATGCAATGTTATTACAAAGGCACCATATGCAAACGTATACGGGATGACTTTCTATAAAATTTATTTAATATAGCCAAGTTTCATTTAATATAAACCAGTCAGAAGGCAAATGTAAGCCATGTTAATGAGAACTTATTTCTCTAAACTCTAGGCACTCTCCTGGTCACTGCAGTGAAACAATGCAATTCACACCACTTTGTGCATCAACAGAAAACTATCCATGCAGGTCACCCATTGCTCCAAGGAAAAGGCAGAAACCTAAGGGGAAAGACAGGCATATTACCCCATGCTGGCTAATGACTAATTTGAATCAGGTGTCCAAAACCCACAAGATTCCGTCCTGAGATATTTGAACAAAAATGAGTGTTAAGGTCCACATACCTACTCGCATAAGTGTTAAGATTCGATGTCTCAGATACTTTTCTATTTACATCCTGAGTACTCTTTATACCACATCTGAGGTGTTCTCTGTGGAAGACACTCAGTCTTCCCTCTGCAGAAAAATGTTTATGATCCACTTTGTTTTCTTCTATCTCTTTTATGAACTTGCATAATTTTCTGATTGAGGAAATGACAATCATTTGGCTATATCTAGTAAGAATTAAAAATAAAGGCTATAGATTGCTCTTTGAGCCATCAGCCTAATGAAACTTGTTTTCTCACAGATTTCTGTCTCTCAGCTTGGCCTTTGCTTTTTACTTTTCCTTGCCCCAAAATTTTCTCATTTTTTACAGTAAATCCACATCTCCTATAACATGCTACCAGATAATAGTCAGAGTATGGTGAATAGACCAAATAGACAAACCAACTGACATGCCAGCATGTATATAGAGGTTAGCCTGACATTACTACATAATATGGCAGTAGAAGAACAGAAGATTTCATGTTCTTAACACTGACATCAAACTTTTGAAGCCTGAAATTGCAGATAGGTTAAATTTGCTGAAAGCTGTCCTAAAAGTCATGTGCTAGCCTGAAATCTCCTTCATCCAACCTTCAGATTCCTCAGCACATCAACATGAAACACTCCCAGTCTTTGCACTTTCTCCTCGGGGCTAGAAGTGTCCATTTTTCTCTGTGGTCCTATCATAACCAGGTTTAGGGGTGTATCTCTGCTCTATAATCACAGTGAGATTAACACCCTACTTATGTAAAGACACACAAGCAAATCCAGAGTTGTCAGGGTAAATGACAAAACGCAGAAAGGTTACAGTTAAAATATTGTTTCAGTGAGGTGAAAAAATGCCAGGTTTTCCTCCTTCCAGTCTTAATTTTCTTTATTTTTTCACAGCCTAGACAATTTGGTAGCAGACAGACTTTTCAGACTGTTGCCTATAGTTGTGAGATGCATCAGTGCACCAAATGCTTCAAGTAATCACCATCAACATCACAGCAGCCATGTTACTGAGGAGCATAAGCTCCTGTTGTTCCTAATAATGAGGATACACTTTTGCTGCATGCTACCTAGCAATGACTATGGCTACACAAAGGCTCAGTGGATTTTGGAAATGAGAATGTTTCCTTTCATAGGTTGCAATTTCTTATTTAAAATGCCCTAACTAGGAATACTGAGCTCATGTTTGTGTTGAAAACTCACCTAAAGAATTCCCAGTATGTATTAAGGATGCTCCAGTTCTCAAGTTTCAGGGACCTTAAAATAAAACTAAATTTTTGTTGCAGTAAGGAGATAGTGTGAAAATGTTTTCTTTTCTTCTTTTGTGGTTTTATCTCATTTAGTTTTAAGCATATGTACTTTTTACGATACAGTGTACTTGCATTTTCACTATGTTTCATTAAGGAAAAAAAACCCAAACATTTTATTAAAACAAACAGCACTCACACTGAAGACACATGCCTCTCAAATAATTTTGTCTTCTATGGACAGTGTAGCTAGATGGGGGATGGAAGGAAAATGACTTCTAGCATAGCAGATAAAGCATAAATTCCTATTCACTAGAAAATGTGGCACAGAAAGTTCATTTCTTATTTTGGCGGATAATGTGACCAACTCCCAGAAAAAAAAAAAAAAAGGGAATTAGTACCTTATAAACACACATTAACTATTGAAACAAAAGTTGTTCTTATTTGCACAATACCCAATCCAAGTTTAGCTATAAGAAATTATCTAAAATGAGATTTGGAAAGAAAATCACTGCTCTCAGATCTTCAATTTTTCCCACTGCTTTTCATAGTACTAAAACTTCTAATACCCATAGGTATAGAAATGCTTCCGAAACCAGGTTGTCTAAGGTATGAGGTCTGGTGACTTTTTTTGCATTTCTCCCTTTGTCCCTAAACCTTGGAGACTAGGTACAGGAAACTCTGGTGTTCTTTTGGTTTTACTTGTTTATGTTTTTTTAAAACTGTCTAAAAATACACTCAAGGTATACAGATAATGTTGACCAGAGTTAAGCCAAAAGGAGCATTGTGCTAATATGTTCTGCACTCACTAAACCAACATATGCTATATACTCTGAAAATAATTGTTTTTCAGTCCTTATAGCTGTCTCCCTAAAGTCAAGAACATAATGATAAATTGCTAGAAATATAGCAATATTTACAACCCCTGAGATCGAATGCAAATATTCAGCATACGTGTTCCTTATTATTAGACACTTGGCACTGCTTTGTGTCAATATCATTACTGTATCTCCGAGAATTCCTTTAATTTTCTGAGTCTTTCCTCCCCTATCTGTGTCCTCAATTGCAGTTGCCAGTTGTATTGATTTTGGGGGGTTTTTTGGTGTATATAAACATACTTCATACACAAAACTAAACTTTGAAAGAGAGAGGCTGATACGACTGTTGTTGCCTGATTGTTAACAGAGAAATTCACATCAGAATTTGAACTGTAATCAGCCTGAGTTCTGTTGTCTTCCAGCAGAATTCCAATTTTAACCTTAGATGGTTTGGGGACACATAAAAATTGCCTCTCTTCTCTACCATAGAGCGCCACAATCCAGAACAACAGAAATACTGAAATAGATTCCTCCTACGGAAATGAAAAATAAACAAATGTGAGATTCATTTCTTCAAGTTGAAGGCTGTTTGTCATGCTAGGCAACCTCAATATGAATGCAATCATCTTCCTGTCTATTGGCATAAATCTAGTTCTTCTTTTGTACATTCACCTCCAGATTGAACACTAGATTCACTGAAAATGTAATACCTTAAGCATATAGTCTTGATTACCTAAGTTTTTTAACATCTGTTGTTCATGTTCCTAAATTTCCAATATGTCATTTTTTTCCCTCTCAAGCAGAAACTAGTGATTCCCAGGCAAAATTATAAATAATGTTACCAAATATTATAACTTTTACCACTGACAGGCAGCTAAAGCTGTAATATAAAAGTTTAACAATAGCATAGGCATTTTCTACCGTAATTAGACATTTCAGCCATGTTCAGCTGAGTCAAGTAAGACAATTTTAAGTAACTAGAGATGTCTTCCTCAAGATCAAAGCTAGATTTTTAAAATTGCTTTTCTGGCTTTTTTTTTCATTTCTGAATTATGAGACCACACCAGCTTTAGACTCTATGTGGGTTCATTCATGCTAGTTTGATTTTTTAATGATTAACTTCAATCTTTTATACTATTTTTGTTCTGTGTATCTTAGCATTGTCTCCTCCAAATAAGGAAATGTTAAATAGAATTGCCACCCAGTAGATTTGCCCTAGATAAACAATACAAAATCCCTGAACAGATTCGTGGCTTGCAAATATTTTAATGGTTTCCTCTGAGACAAAAGTCTGGACTCATTTAGTACAAGCAAGGATTACACATGTAGTCTCACACTGGGAGTAGCTCTCTAGTTCAAAAATTCTGCAAAATATCTGTTGGGTACAGAAGACTATGACTTGTGACCTACCTCGTGCGTATAAGTCAGTGGGGTGCTTTTGTATATTCTATATGTAAGGAAATATCATGAGAAAAGCTGACAGAAAAAAGTACAGAAGTCCTCAGATTAAAGATCTGGGACATTAAATATGTACAGTCAAGCTCTGTGCAGCCATATAATTTTTTCAGAGATAAAAGATTTCTCTATGAAAACCTGGTTTGATGTGATTCATGTAAAATATGTATGGTCATTTAGTGCCAAAAATAAAGACACAGAAAGTCAGTAACTTTAGTAGAACCACTGCAGCACGAAATAGCTACAGAAGAGTACTGCACAGACTAAAACTAATTTCTGCATTTTTGACTACTAGATTCTAATACAGATGTTTAGATCATTCATACATGAGGGAATCTTCAGTACACAGATATATATGGAATGCTATAACTTGATATCACCTGCATCAGCCAAATGAGTTAGCATTCAAGAGCATATTTGGCTAGAGGAATTAAATTAATTGTGGCAGCTCATACGTGTGAAGGAAGCTCAGTGGTTGTTCTGCTGCCTAAAAGATTTTTTTGTTGCTCTTTCATGGTATTTTTTTAAGGGTACAGGATGGCAGCAACTAAAACGCAAAATATTTGCAGTTGCTTCATGAACTCAACACCATAGACTTTAGAATAAGTTCTGATCAGGCCTTGTTGGCAAATAAGTCATCTAAGACTGAATTAAAACAAAGTATCTGCTAAACTACAGGGTCAAATTGTATCGCACGGTCTTGCCCATCTTACTTAGCTGTGTTATGATCTAACTTCCATAGCAAAATCAGGATCTGACTCAAACTTAGCTCTTTCATGTCCTAGAATGTGGCAGCCCAGAATATTCCTATNTACGTGACAAACATAAGAGCATAACCCTCATCTCAGAAAGTGACTCCTGCCCAGTGTTGGTTGGGGATGCAGGTGGCAAGTCCTGCTCAGTAAGGTACTCAGAACCTGTAGTTGTAGCCATTTAAAGGCTCTAGTTTGTGTTTCTTTCTTGCCTGACTGTATAATCAAATCACTACAAATGTATCTTTGATTTTTAATTACAACCATAAAATTAAACTTTTCCACCCAGGTTAATCAGATTTTTACTTATCTGTGGATGATTTACAATTCTCACATCTATCTCACTGATTTTTTATTCTATCAAGTATTTTTGGTCTCTCACTGCTGCACCTAAACTGGCTGTTGTATTTGACATCATAAATCAAAGACAATAAAATATTTCAAGTCCAGCCAAGCTGGAAGGATTATTCACTCAAATACCTATTGTAGAGAAAAAATATTAATATTTTTCCAAGTACACAACAACAATTGTAATGACTACTCGATCTCCCATTGTAAATTTAAGTAATATTTTTCATAAGTCTTGCTCTAATTTAAAGAAATATGAATAAATCTGTAGTGCATATTATCCTCTGCTACTAGTATGTACCGTAATTTGTATGCACACACAATTTTAGCTCATGACAATACAGCTTTTGTTATTAGGTCTTTTCTGAAAGTCTTTGACAAGTTATGCTACTCGAGGCAGCAAAATAGATCTAAACCACATTATTTGCTCAGATTTTAAAAACTGAGTGTTACAGATAAAAATTCCATTGGACACCATTGATAACCTCCCCCCACCAGCAATTTAGATCTTAGCTTTCGCTTTTGAAATGTTGCATCAAACGAAGATTATGTTTTTTCTGAATAGGGTTTATGTACAAAGAATATAAACATCAGGTTAACCCTTACATAGATGCTTGAAAATCTGTATGCACAGAAGTTTTCCTCAGAAAGCTTCCACAAAGTCTTCTAAGGAATGCCATCCTATAACCTAGGTCTCATCTATTCAAAATCATGTTTCTATGTCATTTAGTATCTCTTTGATTTGTAACACTGTGTCAAAAGCAATAGACAAAATACTACAAAATTGTCTTTTCAGCAGTGTCAATAGGGACGTAAGTTCACCAGTCATTTAGCACACAGAAAGTAGCTTCTACACATTCTAATTTCTCCTTAAAAGTTTCCCAGCCCCTTAATGTTGAAATGATTTTATTCAATATAAAATTTATGTGTCCAGACAATAAGCTCAGAAAACCGAGTTACAATAATTAAATTCAAATGCATTATTTCCTTAACTTGAATATCTTTCAAACATTTATTTTTTTAGTCTGTTAGTCAGCTGTTAAATCTTCTTAACTTTTCACAACTGTTAAAAATGTTGTTAAAAAAAGGAAAAAAGTTTTCTAGGTTCTCTTTATGACATTCAAACACCAAAGGATGCTTGGATTTATGGGATTTTATTCAATTATTTTAAAGAGGATTTTCATTGTACTGTTCTAAACTTTATAAATTATTAAAGAAAAGAGAAATGAAGAAAAGGAAAGGGAAAAGAAGGTTTGCTCGCCTGGCATATAATTGTGAGGTTTTGCATTTCTTATAGTACAAGGTCTTCACAGCAATGGACCAATTTTCATTTATATTCGTCTGTCCTTGTAATTTACTTTGATAAAATTATTACTTATATAGAAAAAAAATACCAAAAGGTATCAAAAAGGTAAAAGTGCTACCAATTTTAGCTCACAGGTTCATCCCGAAATTTCTTATGTCATTTTGATTAAGCTGAAAACCATTTTGGCAATAAACTGACTTCTGAGGTTCTAAAAACATACATGAAACGTGAACAACAGAAGTACAGAACACGTTTTTCCTGCACTGTATCATTTATGCCAAATCTCTTCAGTGTGATAACACCACACTGGAAAAGCTCAGTCAAAATTCCATCTTGAAATTCACAACTAAAGCACACACAACACGTTATTTTAAACACAATTTCTATAAAAGAGAAACTCAAGTATTTTGACTTTTGTCAAAAGACAAAAGAAGTTTGTATGTAAATTCGCATGTCAAACACATGGCTCTCTGTAGCAAGCAATTAGCCAATACATTTTTATCTTTGAAGAAATACCACTGACTATTCATACTAACTTTTAAGCAAGAAGTTAGTCAAAAAGTGTTACTCCATTGAAGGCCAAAAAATATACTTTGATTTTTCTAATACCCAGTTTATAACATACATACTTCTGGGTTTAGAAGTGAGCAGGTAAAACATAGTCTGCTAAACCTGTAGTTGTATAGCTGAAGGGAAGAAGCAGATCAAATCCAAATGTATTGCCTATTTTCTGTTATCTGAATAATGTAAAGCCTACAAACTGGTTATCAATTTTTCAGATAACATAAAATAGAATGGTTTATTTTTTCATTATATGAATTTCATTATTTAGTAGAAGAAAATGACTGCTCCATTATTTATCATTTGCTGCTTATTTATTTAGTATAGGGGTAGCCAAACATTTTCGACCCAAAAGCCAAAAAATCAGCTTGATATTGTTCAAGATTACATTCTTTCTAACTCCAGAAAAATATGTCAAAATGTAAAAGGTGAACAAACAAAGAACAAGACATAGCCTGTTCTCCTGCTCTCAGGACAAAAAAACAGAATCAATCAAGCAGAAACCCACATGGAAAGAATTATGAAACGATGGAATAATTAGTAGTCAGAAAAAAGTAATGAGAGGAATGCACCAAAACTAAGGCATTTCTGTGTGCCCTGTAAAGCTGAGCGGAAAAATTCTACATATGTAAAATACTTCTGATTTTCCACTGTGAAACTGGCTTTCAGTTTCTGTTTTACACATGACATGACAAAGTTTCAGAAATCAATACATAAGCACTAGCACTGAAATGAATACAATGTGTATTTCAAGCTCTTGATCATGAATCTGTGGAAAGACTAACGGACAAAAGGCTCTAACAAATTCAATTCATGTAATATGGATTTCAGTTCCTGCTTCTGAAAGGCCTACCTTATCGCACAGAGTTCTTGGGAACAAAAGAAACACTAATAACTGATGGCATACAGATACTGCAAATAAAGGCCATTTTCAGTAGCTGGCTGTATTGCATATACGCTCCATAACTTTGATAGAACCAAATATTAATATGACTCGAGTACTCCTCCAAATTAGAGGATGTGCATCCTATAGACAGTTTTAAATTTAATGTTATTCTTGCAGCTGGTGCTGTTGCATGTTGTGGGTGATAAACTGCTATTGTTCTTTTTTTATTTAGACAATAACAACATATTCAGCCCCTAGGTTCTCCTGCTCACTGAGTATTATGGTTTGATGCTGGCCCAATGCCAGGCACCCACGAGAGTCACTCACTCACCCTCCCCTACCACAGGTAGGCAAAAGGAGGGAAAAGACGAAAAAGGGTTAATGGAGGCTTCATGGATGAGATAAGGAGAGCAGGAGAAATATTTCAAGGGCAAAACAGGCTCAACCTTGGCTGCTAAGTGAAATTTATTGCTAACAGAATCAGAGGAAGGTAATGAGAAGTAAAATAAGCCCTGAAAACACCTTCCCCCTGCCAGGCCCTCCCTCCTTCCCACGGACAACACAGAGAGGCAGGGCAGGGGGGTTTTGATCAGTCCATCACCAGGATTTCCTTCCACTGCTCTGGGAGAGGAGTTCTTCCCTGTGAGGCCGTGGGGTCCCTCCCACAGGAGACAGCTCACCATGAACTTCCCAGCGTGGGTCCACTCTCACAAGCAGCAGCTAAACCGCACCTGCTGCAGCGTAAGTCCCTCCCACGGGCACACAGCCCTCNAAGCAAAAACCTGTGACTTTGTTTTGATTTTCTTCTTAAATATGTCATCACAGAGGCGTTACCAGACTCTCTCACTGGCCCAGTTCTGGCCAGCAGCATGTCCCTCTTCAGAGCCATCAGCCACTGGCTCTGCCGGACATGGTGGGAAGCTTCCAGCAGCTTCTCACAGGAGCCACCTTTGCGGCGCCCCCCTGCTACTCAAAACCAGGCCATGCCAAACCAATACACTGAGTTATAGAAAAGCTTTCCTCTCTATTTGTTAAGTGGAAAATCTTATATTTCACAAGGCAGCATTACCACAATCCACCCTGCAACTAAAGTCAGCTTCTCTGGGCTTCTACACCATCTCAAGTAAGAAAACATTCAGGACAGAATAAATAGTTAGGTGTCTGTTAGCTTTCTTTGTATGCATATTGTGATTTCACCCACTCAGCGTAAAGCTCACTAGAGCTCACAAGACCTAAGTCAAAGACCAAGGCAAAATTAAGACACAATTAACTAAGTTGGTTCTAAGGTAGACCTGGCCACTTCCTCTGGCACCATTCTCGAAATAAGACAGAAAAGCTGGATACCAGTGAACCAACCTAGTTAATTGTGTAATCCACCTGCTGTTGGAAGATGACAGGATTTTTTTTGGTCCCTGTTTTGTGCCAAGCACAACCCACCTCTTCTACTTCAATTTAATCAATGAATGTAGGATTTGTCTGTACAAAGAAAGTTAAGAGCATTTTCATTAACTGAATCGCTCTGAAAAGATACAAGTTTCTAAATGACTGATCTCTGCCCAACATTTCCCAAAGCATAAGGGAGCAATTTTGTAAATGTATTGCCAAGATACTTTAAAGGTACGCTGAAAAGGATTTTTTTCTGCATTTTAAATCTTTCAGAATTAAGTGTTCTGACTTAAGTCTCTGCCTGCCATCAAAATCAAGCATAGCTGCAGAATCCCACTGAAGTCAATAAAATTCAATATATTCAACAAGAATCTACCAATAGAGAATGCTTTTCACTCAGTGGCCTGCAAAAGGTGACTGCACAATACTTAAGAAAATCCTCATATTCAAATCAGGGGTTTTTTTAAATTCCATCAAGTAATTTTTAGACAATTTAAAAATCAGTAATCTATTTTGCACTACTGTTTGCAGGCAAACCAATGTTTCCCAGCAACCATTGTGATTCAAAAGTTCTTTAAAAAGTGATATGCAAATATAACATGAACTAAAATGGCTTCTCTGTGTACACTTAACATTCCATGAGTCAAAGCATTTTTTGCCATTTTTCTTCAAGTTGTCCTTCCAGTGCCCTGTGCCAAATTAAAGAACAAGAAACTCTAAGCCTGTTTAATTTAGAATAGCAATGAATTAATCTTAATAATGAAGTAACTTCATACAACATTGTCTTTGAATCATTAGAGGATTTGCAGATAGTATCTTGTGAATGCAAACAAGATAATCATACAAGCACAGATACCAAATAACCCTTTTTCCAAACACTGGTGGGCATGCATATTCAACAAAATGCAAATATTGACTTTTCTGATAGCAACTAGATCAGATTGCTAAGGTGTCTGATGAGACACTGCAATCCCAGTGTGGGAAACAGTACTGACCTTCACGCTCCGCATGGCAAGCCTGAGCTTGCCTGCATTTATGATTCCCCTAAACTCTGAGCGTTTGCCACAACTGCAAGAAGAAAGTAGACATGTGGAAAAGGGCAATCTCAGTCAGTACAGAAGAGCTTGAAAGAAAGTAAACAGGTTTCATGTCTCATAATACCTCTCCAGAGAGACAAGGAAAGGAAGAAATGTCATTTGCAATTGACTGCTTATGGAGATAAACGGGCACATAAAGAGACTTTTTTTCTTAATAAGCAAGGAAAGAGGGTAACATGTCACACACCTTGCACATTCAGCAATCAGTATGTCCAGCAAGTGTGTTAGAATAGAGACCTATGAAAGATGCTAATGCTTTAAAAAACATTCATCCAGAATGAGTGCATACAGTCATGCAGTCACATGACATGATTTACCAAAAACCTCCCCAAACACACTATAAAATTCCAAATTTAAAAGAAGAAATATCTATAATACTGTATATTTCAGCTTGTATGTTTTAATGTTGAACTTCATTACACTTCAAATTTTGCCTAATCCAACACTTCAATTTGAAGTGGAAAGAAAGAAATTAATGGAAAAAAGCTCAGCACTTCCTGCTACTTTTATTACGCTTGCTGTAGATGACATGATACGTTAAAATGGTTGTTTAAAATATGTATTTAAAGGCTATTAAAGACTCACAAGAAATCCTTTTTTTCCCTAGATTCTCATTTCTGTTCTGAGATTCTCCTTCTAAACATTTTTTATTGTATGTCTGTCCTGACATTTTATCTGTATGACTGTGAACATATGGACATATTTCTGTAAGTTTATTAGTATATATTTACACAGGAGTATTTTGAACCACCTTAGAATGACTACATTTAAGCAATACAAATACATTCTCTATTACTTCTGCCAGTATTATTTCATTAATGATACTCCTAATTCTATGTACGAGTTTCATTTTTGAGATGTTGGTTACAATTATAAAGAGTAATAAGATTTTTCAGTGTTTCTGGGGAAAGAAGGTCAGATTACTGCTAATTAGACCAGAGTGCAACCTACATACATGATCCTTTGAGCATAGAAATTACGATTATGATACCAGAATATTTTTATTGGGTTTTCTTCCTCCATTTGTAATGCATTTCTAGTGGGCAATTATCCTTCAAGCTACAAAATCACAGCTTTTACATTTTATGAGGAAGAATCAATGTGTGCTTATTAGAAACTTGGTGGCACTTAAAATACAAATGGGATTTTTGTATGCCTTTGTATTTGCTAAAATTCTCTAATCTTTCCTTCCTTCTGAGAGCCTTCATTTAATTACCTCTATGCAAAACTTTAAAAAGCTAGAAAAATGCCTGTTTTAATATTCTTGGATGTATTTATTCCTGAGATAATGAAATGTTTTCTTAAATTTCTACTGAAGCAAGGCTGCCATGGATTTTATGGTCTTTTGAAAGAATGAAAACATCAAGATTTGACTGATTATTGCTAGTGGGCCAGCATTCAAAATTGTATCTGTAGTTTTTGTGCAAAATTTAAATAGAGAATAATTTGAACCTTATTATGGAGAATTTTTGCTTTGAGATCCTGCCAGCACAGCAATCTAAGCCTATGCTTAGGTTAAGTCTAGACAGGACACCAAATGCTGTAGAAGCAAAGATTGATAGCTTGGGTGCCATATGTGCAAATAAATTCTATGTGCTACAAAGTCCAGCAAGCACGAAGCTAAGAATCCCACTCTATCACTTTGCTAATGAATATAAATACTTATAGAATGGTATTTATGTGTGTAACCATTTGTGTCAAAGCTCTTAGATTATTTAAACAACAATCAGCCATTACTTTATCAGCCATAGATTTATCTTTTAACCAAGCCCTGTGCAAGAAAATTCTGATAAATGTACGAAGAAAAATCTATCCCACTGTATTTCTTTCCCAGGCTGGAAACTCTGATAAGCAGCTCTTTGATCAATAACTGTTGCCTAAGCAGCCAAAGGCCTCCACTTACATGCTTATGCAGGGCCACACAGAATTACAGTTTGTTACTGTCACTGCAATGATACCATATGGATATCCTTTCCACAGCTGAGCAAAACAAAATCTGGCAAACCTTATTGTCAACTATTACAATTTTGAAAGACAAACTTTTTCTGACAGTTATCTATACAACATATAAATTTTAAAAAATTTTAAGAATCTGCCAAAATTTATGCTATTATGATTTCAGATAATATTAAAAAAATTAGAAAATATCTGAATCCCTATTAATTAATAAAATAAAATTCTTTCTTGAAGATTCACCAGGCCTTCCAAGGTGATGGAAGCATAGATTAATTTACAAAAAAAAATGCCTGTAAAGACATTATCCAACCTGAATGTTCACCTTAACTGTTTTCATTTAGACTTTCCCATAAAGTTCACTCCTTTTCAAAACTGAAACTGAAAACTATGTGCCCTATGACTATGAAGAAAGCTAGAAGTTACTTCAAATACCTAATATCTAGAAAACCTTTGAAAGTTCAAAGGCATATCCTAGCCTTGGGTATTCGAGGGAGGTTGCATTTTAAGCCTTACACATATTCTCCCCTGAAAACACAGATTACTTTCTGCCAAGCCAAATCTTGAAAGATATGAATGGCTGGTACAAAAAAGGGAGACAGAGCTTATATAAAATGGGACACAGGTGGGAAAGAACATGGAAAAAGGTGGCTTTAGAGAAAATGATCCAGGCCATGGCTGCACAATTAGAGTTATCTTTATAAAGGAATGTGAAGGCAAAAAAACAGAGGGTTTTATCATAACCAATAAAATGAAACATTTTACCTTGCCCTATAAACAGAACAACCTTAGATTAGTCTTCAAGATAAGAGAAGTCTTGCTTCAATTTAAAGGAGAGGCTGAGTGACTCCTTGTACCATCTCTTTCAGGCCTTTTCCTGAGATTTTTCTTTCATTAATGCACCACTTTGCATGAACTCAAATAAATGTGTACAGGTAAAGCACCATATCTCCTCCTTAGTTTCACAGGATCCAGGGAAATTCCTCCTGAAACATGTTTCATTGAATTTTTACTTTATTATTTGCACACAATCACACATAGCATTTTTAATATCATATTAATTCCTGCAAAGAGGAAAAAACTGCACACGGAGAAATGTCTTGCTGCGTGCAAGGACTACTTGTTTAAAATAATTATAATCTACCTAACTTTTCATTTTGGGAGTTTCATGCTTTTTCAAGTATTTGATCAACATGCTTTTAAGCATTCCATTCTGCTAGGAAAATCAAGCTGCATTCTCGAGTTTTACTTAAAAATACTGTCTGATCACCAGAGTAACCCTTCTCTGTATTTGCTTATGATTAAATTAAATTCAGTCTAAAACATGAACATCCTGACATAGATCTGGTATGTCAGGTGAGGTTTAAGAAATGTCATATGTAACACTTCCTAGTATTTCTCTACCTCTGCTAGGAAAACCTTCTTGATATATTATGAAAATCTGGAGGGTTTATGACATTTTGGTTACTCAAGTTATCACACAGATGATAAATGTTTTTATTATTTTCCATTGTTGTGTCTTGATTATAGGAAAAATCTTATTCCAGTTTCTTGAAATTTTATGCCATGATATTTAATCTTATTTTCAACATAAACCTAAAAAATCATTCAATTCCTTCAGCAGTATATTTAGATCTAGATCTTAGTAACTCTACTGCCAACTTCTTGCCAAATCAGAAGTCTCCTTTTTTTTCCCCCACAGGATACTGTTACGTGTATTTAAAGAAAAAAAAAACAAACAAACAAAAAAAAAAACCACAAAAAACCCCACAACAACAACAAAAAAAACCACAAAATCCCCCTCATTTTTAATAATAGCAAATTGATTTTTACATTTCAGCAAACATTTTAAAAGCTACTTTGAAAAATGACCAGAAATTTTATTATTAGGAAGAGTAGAAAGCTGTATTCATTTGCTAAGGATGTACACAACTGCACGATCAGAAAAATTTTTATGTATTTTTTATGGTTTTTGTACTTATCACTTAAATAGCTACAATATAAACATAATTTTTTTTTCTCTCTTGAATTAAATTTTGAGCTATATCTATCCATTTTTTTAATAGAAATAACATCTTTAACTTAAATAGTTTAGTTCCTTGTAGTCCTAATTTGTGTCATGTAGGAATATATATAGATAGGTCTATTTTTAATATTTGATGCAGTTTAATTTACAGCTCATTCATCTAAGGATTTAGCTTTTCAGGTCTTGGGGACATACTTTAAATTTAAGGATTAAAAAAAAAAACTTATAAAAGAAATCTATTTTTTATCTATATGAATTAAAAAGCAGAAAGACATTTGAGTGACTGCAACCCCTGGTTTGGATCCCTTCAGAAAAAGGTATAATAATTACCCACATTTAAACTGCTAGTTAAAATGGATGCATTCATTCCTTGCAAAGTTTCCTGAGAAACACAAAACTCTTAAGCATAATCTAAACAGACAGCTGGGTCCACCCTTTATGATAATGTGCCACGCAGCTTTATTAATCTGACCTTTGGAAACAAATGAGAAATTTTATACTGCCCCACCATAATTGTTAGTGGCAGGCATTTTAGCAGTCTTTAATTTGCGCTTCACTGTAACATCTACTTTCAGTTATGATGTAAACGTTAACAGGATCTGACACTGTTAATCATGTTCTGGTGTCTAAGGCAAGTGGCAAAAGAGTGTTCTTGGAGGAAACCAGAGCACGACCTTAATGTTAATGAAACACACCTTTCTATTCCAAGACAAAGGCAAAAAAATGAATAGTGTAATTGTCTCAACCAGCATCTGAATGATATACAGCACTGCAGTAATTGGGGATGAGAGTTGAGGTGGAAATTTTGTTCAATAGACTCATTTTTCAAGTTTATATAAGTTCTGATTATCCTTTAAGTTGCTTGCAAGAGCTATTTGATAGAAGAAAATATATTTTTAATGCATAATCAATAGCATTATGAAGAATACTATATGAATGCAAAAAGTAATTTTGTTTTAGATGGCATGAGTATGGAAATTTCCTCTACGTAACATAAACGTGTCAGGTTTTTTTCTGTGTAAGTGTTCTTAAAAGTTTATATCCTATAAACAGCACAGAAAACCTATGTGCAAGTTATGTTGATAGCTATCAGTGTTATAAATATATGGTAAAAACCAACGGCCTCATACCTGAATGAAAAAGATACGTATTTACAGGTTTGTTTTGTTTTTTTTTTTAATATATAAATTAAAGAGACAATACTTCTGAAATACCAGTACATATACCAGATCTTTTGCTTCTGAATGTTATGTATGCCTCTTGAACTTCACTTTTTCTCTCATGACAACCTTTTCTCAGCTTTAAATACTTCTTTATAAATAGTTTAATTGAACTATTGCCTATACTGGATTTTAAGTTCATATAAAAAAAATTATTGTAGAGCTTGTAAAGATCTCTGTGGATTTTTAAAATCATCTCTATGTATATCTTTTTCAGTGATATAAATATCATAGCCTCCTTTCTGTTCAGCAACAAGGTATCACGGCAGACTATTTTATGTAAACATATTGAGATAATACTGAGATCTACTCATATAGCAAGGGTTATGATATAGGCAAATAAAACCCAGTAACAGAAGTTGCTTTCTCAAAAATTCTAATATACAGTTTTTAGCTATTACATTGTATACTTATTTATGAATAAAATACAAGTTTTTCATTTAATAGCATTAGGATAGTTGCTGACATGCACTTTGGTTTTTGAAAATCTATTCTAAAAGGAAAACTTAAAGTTGTTAAGACAAGAAGATTACCTTGCTTCAACAGTCTTACACAAAATGTGAGCTGCACTTTCTATCATTCTCATTTGTTTATTTTTGGTCACAATAATTGCCTACTACATCACAAGCAGTGTGAAACAACCTGCTCTGCCTGGCTATTATACATCAAACTTAACTGAGGTATCTGTGGTGCTGATACAAATCCTATTTTGCTCTTCATTCTGAGAATGAAGGTTCTGCAAAGGAGTAGGGTACACAGAGGAGGTAGATAATATTTTAAACCAGCTAAGCTTCACAGGAAATGACCCATTTTACATTCAGATTTCTATTGTTAGTGTAATCAAAGAAATACTCACTCCATGTGAGAAATGTGGCATGAACAGCCTACAAACACTGCACTAATGTATATATATCTGTATTAAAGGACTCAAGTATGCTTTTTCTGTGCTTTTAGTGCAAATCTTCAGTGCTCAAGAGCTAATTCAAATTACTTCATAAAGCCATCTGTGGTTGTGTACCTCTTTTAAGATGAAAGAGGTAAACCAAAGCCATTATTGAAAATGCACATTGTCTTAAGCACAAAGAAGAATCTTAATAAATAAAATTACAAAGCTTTTAGCATTAATTTTTAACTTTAAAATCTCAACATTATTAATAGTAACACAATGGACTAACTTAAAGTCAAATCATATTCATTAACTCTTCTCAGCCTGCTCCTGAAACAACACAAGAAATTACCCAAAACATTTTCACTATAATGTTCAGTTTAAAGAGTAGCTACTCTTACATGGAAGCTTTAAAACTAAATTTACATGGGAAAAAAATCAAACTGTACTGCTATTCAAAGTCTTTTGTGGGTCTCACATCATTAGAATTCAGACTACCAATACATTTAAATTTAAATAACCAAAATTGCTACATTCATCCTCTGAGTGACTTCTTTAAAACTAGTAAAGTCTTAATAGGGATGAATATGTATTCCAGTCAGTACTCAGCACTCCCCTCCCTTGCCAGTGCCGAATTTCTTCTCTGCTGTATCTGTTCATATTAAGTGTTTGTGCACTACAGAGAGAAACTTCATGAATACCACTGAACTTATTCTCTCTTGTCAAGTTCACAATATCTGCTTTGAAATAGGTTTAATAATTTAACAGAATGCAACCTAAATTTTAGGAGGACATGGATGATTTTTTTTAAAAAAAACAAGATAGGGATACCAATCTCTTATGTTAGCTCGACTGTGCTACTACATGCAGAAAAAACCACTGTATTTCTTGTTAGAATAGATACATCATTTTGGAGAAGAGTTCTCACCTAGAATTTTGACACAGACCATCTTTTTCCCTTCCAAGTTTCTGAATGTCATGAATATTACATATGAGAAGAAAACCAAACTCAGATGCACATTTCCTGCTGTAAAGAAAATCCAAACAAGAAAAAAGTTCTTTGTATGTGTAATTCCTAAAGCTGCTAACAAGTCAGACACATCTCACATAAATTTCATTCTTTTATGAATGCAACAGAGCACCGTTGTAGAATATTTTTGCTTTCATATTTTCTCCACTATCATTATATATACATTATTATATAATGTATATAGGATCATGTACATACATTATCATGTAATATATATTATAATTGTTTGTAATAAATGTCAGTAGTTATCTCTGTAGTCATTATTACATTAGATGTGCATCCCCTCACATAGTTTTAAATACTGGCAGAAATAATGGATGTGCATTTAAGAAAAAACAGAGATGCATCTGATTATTTCAAATGCTTTTTTGAACGTTCACTGGCAGCAGTGAATTTTTGTGTAATTTACAAAATTCTTTTTGTCTCATTCTGACTCTTTTGGTTTTTAGTTACTATCCTTTTAGTATATATATTTTCTCATAGCCAAAATGGACATGGAAACTTTGCAGCCAAGCAACATAAAGTTGGAAATAGCTCCTCTGTGAAAATGCAGACATAATTTATAACAAAACACTCAAGAAATTCTATGTGATGGTGTTCTTCCCCTGACACTAACATACTAAAACTGCAGACAATTTTTCACTGGTATGGAATGTAGGTCTGGAATTTAGATTAAGGTAAATGCTGCAATTCCCTAAAATATTTGCATTATGTTGTATTCACTTGTTATTACTTCAGCGTTTTTAATTAACTTCTTGACTAAGATAAAATATGTTTTCCTCAAGATAACAACTGGTGAGTCCATATTTGTGCAGTTTACACTGTTTATGTCCATGGCATTACACTGGTAGCAGGTCTGACTAGATTACTATACAAATACTGTGCTGTATTGACAGATAGATATCAAAACTGGAATTCAGCATTGTCAAATAATGCTTTGTTTAAAATAAGTAAGAAAACATTTTCACAAAACTGTATATACTGGAGAGACCTTGCTCTTAGTGTATACTTTCTTTGTTTGGGTAATCACACTGTTATCAAAATATTACCCAGAACTGCTATCTGACACTGACTCACACACTTCACTTTCTCAAAATGAGCTTCAGGCCTGTTGAAAAATAAATTGTAAGATTAACTGTTATACTAAAATTATTTTCACACATGAAAAAATTTCTTTAAAATGCATTTCATAATCTGATTGAATTGATTCAGAACTTAGCGTTATAATTTCTACAAACGTTAATCATGCTAAAGCCATTCCAATAAAACAATAAATAAAGAACACTCCAAAACATTCAGTTAATAACACTATGTCTGTAGGTCTTTTGTGGGAAAGGGAAAGGAGAATTTTTCAGGTGTAAAACAAAACACCATTTCTTACGGCAATTCTTAAGTAAGAAAAGAAATTTGAGTTTCAGTTGACTAGGCCTTGGAGGAGAACAGAACAGGATAAAGGGGATAGTATTTGTCATACTTAATTCAAAAATCCTCACACCAAATTTTAAAAGTTTATTGACTCAGGTAAGTTGGAGCATAATGACAAAGAAAAGAACTTCAGAACAAACACTGTAGGTCAGATTATTTAGCAGCTGCATTTCAATGAAAACAACAACCTTGGACAAACATTTACCAACCTGTTTGCTGCTACACATATTCTCTAAAATACTACATTTATTTCTGAAATGCACTGAACTATTAGAGAAGCTTCTACAGTGTAACAAACTATAACATTGGTCAGTTCAGTCCAGGAGGACTGCAGTTCTGATTCTAACCATACACAATTAATACAGGTCTGTTGAAATACGCACCAAGAATCATTTGCTTGAGTAGACAAAATGAATCACTGGATACACTACAGAAGGTAATGAACTGTATTTTTTGCCACAGTTAATGGTTTTAACATGACAAAGGATGCTGATATCATGTATTTTGCATCAGAACATGCATAGCTTTTTTCTTTATCAAAAGTACTAACAGTCAGACATATTGCAGGACAGATCTAAGAGTTTGTTCACCCTCTGGCATTTGAGAGTATCTCCAGATACAATTTCACTTTTACAAGTTATTATTCAAATAAGGCCTTACAGATTTTGTCCCTTAAATTCTTTCCATTTTGAACCTTTTAAGCTTTTTTTCACTTCTTCTTGTCTCACATTCATCAGTGCACAGAAAAAGATCACACCAACCTGGGATCCCAAAAAAGGCCTCAATTATTGTGCAGGTGTGCTAACTTTTTTTAGGAGTAAAAAGCAAGTAAGATATGCAAGTGATGCCTTTATGATTTCTTCTCTAATTTTGGTAGCTAAAGATTATAAAAGGAACAGATGTTTGTTAATGATATCAGAATAGTCTTGCAAGATATTCATAATAATACAGAACTATGTTTTTGAAACTGATCTGTGAGTCAACAATGGTTTTACTGCCAGGTAATTATTAAGGTATTGAGGTAAGCATAAAATGAGAAGTATTGAGGATAATTAGAAGCTTGAGTTGTAATTAAAATTTTGTCAGTCAAAATTCTCTAATTGGTTTGAGTGTTAGTGATGTTCAATGCTCAGATCAATAGTAGCTTCCAATTATTTTAAAAGCATCCTATACTACACCTAAGTGCACTTAACTAAAGTAAAAAACTCTTCAAGTTAATATAATTAAAATTATTTGCATGCACATTTTGAAAATGCTATGAAAAGTACCTATTTTCCAAATCTTAGGTGGAGCACTTTTTCTATCTTTCAAAAGATGTTCTTTAAGTTGCTAAAACTAACAGGCAAAGTTACACAACTAGTGTACACCATTTTATCGTTGTTCAATATCAACACAACAATCACCTTATTCTCAGCCTAAATTCAGATTTTTTTTTTCACTGATTTTGCTGGGGTTTTTTAGAAAGATATTACACACTGCTTCTCTATACTGAAATTAATTTTTAAATTCTCAAAAAATAAAATTATTGTACTGTAATTCAAATTGTGACTAAGCTTAGGAACTGATCTGAAATGCTAGCAGTTAACTCAAATATTTTTGTGGCCCGTCATTTCCTGTGTGCCAGTGTTTTTTCTGAGAAAAGGAATTGAGGTGCCTTTCAGGTTTGGCAAATAGTTGATATGTGTCACTAGTCAACCTTCTGGTACTTCAGAAGTAAAAGTTTTTCAGAATAATATTGCCAGAAATTATTTCTACTTTAAAATTTATAATGGTATTTATTTAAAGCATGTGAATGTTTCTAAAGTCAAGCATATGCTGGGAAGAAAATTCTTCACATTGCTTAAATGTAACACAATTGCTGATGTTTCCAATTCATCATAAAAATATCTATTTTATCCTCCACTATAGGTTTGGAATAAAACATTTTTTTGTCTGAAGGCGCTAACACTGGAAAAGAAAGGTAAGGAAGGTCAAATGTGACTTCAAGCCAGCAATTAAAAGTTAGCCATGTTTAGCTGGTGATTGTCTTGTTATTTCTTTCATATTATAGAAGTGTTATAAAACTAATTTAATTTGTATTTTCCTCTGGTGATAATCATTTTCACATACAAAAAATTCTCAGATGCATAACGGAGTTTGCCAACATACACTAAAATTGTAAAATGTTAACATAGTGTTTTACATAAAAGCAGTGCTGCTTTTCTCAAGCAGCGTACAAAAAGATCTGTTTTCTGTTAAGTAAAACAAGAACAAGAATATCACAGATCAGAAAGAGATAGGATTAGTGTCAGAATGGGGTGTGTTTGAGTATTGGCTTCTATTCTGGTGTGATTGACTTAGAGGCTGAAAACAGAAGTAACAGATGGGAAAAACAAGCAGGTCAGAAATGTGTCAGGAGGAAAAAAAAAACCACTACCGAACAATAAAAACATCCTTACTAAAATAAAAAACAGGAATCAGATTTATTTTATAGCAATTTTATATAAATTAGGTAAAATGAAAAATTACTAGGTATTTATAATATAATAAAAGACACAGAATGGTCCTTTTTACTAATATCTTGATCCTGCTGAACTCCAAAAGCATTTGACTTGAATTCTGCTGCAATATCCTCCCCTCTTAAAAAATGCCACCTAATGAAATTATTATTAGTAGTAAAAATTAGATATTTCACTACTGACATTAACAGAAGTTATGAGGCACAACAGAGACTCCAGCATTTCACGTGGTAAGGATGAGCTGTAATTGTCTTCTGAATTAAGAGGACAACACTGCTTCTGAAAGTGTCAGAACCCTTAAGAAACCACAGAAAACATTTTGTTCTTTTACCATATGTAGTGGCTGAAATATGCAGAGTGTAAGGAATATTGCTAGAAACCCGTCCTGAGAACTTCAGGAAAATTTACCTATCTCATAAGAACATGTGCAGAGCACAAAACATTTAGATATTGTATGTGAACTGCAGTTGCTCACTGACAAGACAAAAATGCTTATGCTGAAACATTAATTTAGTCTTGCTTCATCTGAACCAACCAGCATTTTAAGTAGAAAAAGTTTTAACATTTTATATGTTGTAAGTGAAATACTAGCTGAAACTTTGCAATTACATGGGAAAAGAACACATGAAAACAAATAAATTTAAAGAACATGAAAACATATTGAACACCACAAAAATCCCAATCATAAACCCACCTCAAAATAGCATTATGCGTTAAAGTATATCTGTAGATACATATATGTTCCAAAGACTACTCCAAGTATGATTAGTCTTCCAGACCACTGAAATCTTCTGAGCTGAATTGTCAGTTTAGGCACAGACAAACATATCTTGCAAGAAGTTTAGTAAGTTAAAATTTCTTCAACTGATGTTACAGATACAATCACAACAAATTTTGTGCAGCTGAGTACCAATTTCACTGCTTGTTTGAAGAAAATGGATATCTCCCTTCAAGTAGAGTTTAATGGGTTCCTTTGGTTGTAGTTGCAGCCACTATTTTATAATCCTTTGAAAATTGTTTCCATGGTTAGTTAACTAAACTAGCAGCTAATGAATAAAATGGGCACTCCCATCCAGCTCATTCCTTTGTTCCTACTTTTGCTTGTTGCTCACAGACATACCATAATGACCACCTTGCAACAGCATGGGGTGGGGTGTGCAAAAAACACTGTCAAACATCATATATAACTGACATAAATTCTAAAAGTCCACAAAGAATGGCTTATTTCAGAATCATTCAGTATTTACACATAATTTATTCCCGTAATCTAATCTGAATTTCCATAGTCTTGTTTATAATTTGTATTAAGTCAGGAAAGGTTTCTGAAAAATACATCATGGATACACTCACTACATCTAGAGAAGATTCAACTTTATATTGTATTAACTCAGAAAAGAAAATTATAAATCACAATTTGGTTGAAAATGAAGGGGATTTTTTGGTTCAATTATTTTTCCCATGCACTCTCTTCAAATGAAGGACCATAGGTCATTCAGATGATGTAAATTATCATATCATCATAAACAATGTAATTGCCCTGACACAGCTCCAATCAACCATCCGCTTTAGTTTGCCTTTAGATGCTTGTGTTTAGCCTCAGTGTGAGAGAAAGCAGGAAAACTGAGATGAATGGGTACTGTGATACATAAATAACTGAATTAAGAACAGCTAACTCAGGTGATATGATTACACATTGCTTCCTAAGGCAATAAAAAAGATATAGGTTGCTTTGTCACTTAATTCCCTCCTCTCTTTGCAACATTTAACTGCTGCTCTTTCTCCTACCCTCCCTTTGTTTTCCTTTTAAAGTATCTCATATACTATCTCTATAAACAACTAAAATATCAAGAGAACAATCTTTGCTACTATTGGCAATTTTGCTCTTCATTGCTTGTTTAGCAATTTTTAACCAAGAGATTTGGATGTTCTGTCTCTCAACAGACTTTATATTAGAAAAAAGAAGTGGGAAATCCACATTTGAGTTTTGGAAGTCTTAATTTTCTTGACACAAGACTGTTTCTTTAACCTGGATATTCTGTTTCACATAGTGCTCTAGCCACTGGAACAGCGTTAAGGTGCAGTTAAAATATAAATTGTACACAAAAACCACCCACAACAGTCATTTTGCAAGGCAGCCTATTAAGGACATGATTAATTTGTGCACAAATTGGAATCACACCCAGTTTCAGGTTTACTGAATGGAAAAGGGGAAGCTAAATTGATGGTACTGATGTTTTATGGAAGTATAATAACCAGTCATAGTCAAGGACACAAACTTAGTGAGAAGCTGTGCAGCCCATCCCATCCAGAGTGCAATAATCAGCGTTGTTCATCTTATAGTTCCAAAAATGGTAGCTAATACATTTACTTTCTAAATTTCAACACCTTTCCTGGATATTTTTTGTCATTTTAAATACCAATATACTCCATCTGTATGGTTTTCATCAATAATGAATGTGATTTCATTTGTGATAATTATACGAATGTCCACATTTTGAAAATAATTGGCACTTACCTTTATTTCTTAAGCTTTCATGATGCTTTTCCTGCTGCAATTAAAAGCAAAAAAATGTATTAATTGCAGAATTAGTTATCCCAAAAATCATAAAATCATAGACATACACGATCCAAATGAGACAGTCTAGTTCCTCCTCCATCCTGCTCCAACGTAGAATCAACTACACTTTGCCTGATGCCTAAAGAGTCCTGTATAACCCATTTTTAAACTCCCCTAGAATTTTTCACTTTTTTTTTTCTCCTACCATAACTGTGATTAAGTGCTGGAACACATTATCCAATGGAGTCATGCAGTCTCTGTCACTTGACCTCTGTCTTGGGAGATGTTCATAGTTCAGCTGCGTAACTCCCTGTAAAACTGGGACTTGTCCCCTGATGTCATTTTGAAGCATGAAAATTCACTCAAGGTATTAATCTGTCCCCAAAATTTCAAACTTTGATTTTACACAATATTTGCTCAAAAAGATGCTCTTTATTTCAGGTACTGCAATTCTTCAAATATTTGCTGCTATGTAAGTTTATGCCAGTAAAAATAGCATTAGAAACAGGCTAAATGCAAAACACTTCTAAATTTTGTTCAATTACAAGACAGATTTTTCTGCTATAATTTCAACAAGAAGAGGAAATTACATAAGTTTTTTTTCTTTTGTTGTTATTTCTAATGGGAATTTTTAAGCATTTTAGATTTGATAACAAAGAGAGTGTACTGATTACACTTCAGTACTAATTGCACTGTTTTATTTTATCTATATACACTAAGGATTTGTTATTATTTGACTCATAACAGGTTCATTTAGTCTTAAAAGCATCCAGACGGTACATAGAAATCTATAAAACATTAATACTTTTACAGCAATACATACATCTTTTAACAGTATATCTGTTAATATTTTCTAATTCATAGAAATGTTTAATTACCATTAAACTTAAGCACAAGGCCATCTAATCCTCAAACAACTAAAACATATTGTTCCAACTTTTTTTAATTTTGTGAAATAATACATAATATGGGTAGTGATGAAATATTTTTGTTGTTCCCTGCAACCCAATTTTACAAATCTAAGTCAATGACTCTTTTCTTCATTTTTTTTTCAAGAAAATAATTATGTCAAACCTCTATGTATCTGGAAAGTATGTTTTCAAATTTCTCCATGACTACATTAGAAGCACTAATAAGGTATTAAAAAAAAACAAAATAACATCCATTATCAGTAAAATGTGATGTGATATACTAGATTGTAAGGCATTTTCTCATATATTTTTTAGTATTTCCTAAACACAATGAATGGTATTTCCTGAAATACTGGATATGATATGATGTGCTGAATTTACGAGTATCAATTTTCATGCTATACTAAAATTAAGGCAATAGTTTTTCTATTGGTTAATTTCTTTCATGTTTCATTTTATACTAGTCAGCATTTGGTTTAGAGGATCTGTCTAGGTATTTCTTCTAGTCTTCTAAAGGAGAATTTGCTTTTAATTTTTATTTTATGTATCTTTAGAAGTCATGGAATGAAACTTAGCCTTTAATAGGCCAGTGTAAACACAGAAGAATCTTGTTCATGATAAGCAGTCTATGCTTATTAAAATATCAACCAAGTACCAAGATTTAGAGTCAAGATGTTGCCAAGTTTTGTTAGCATTCAGATAGTGCAATTCATAGGCTACATGGACATTGTTTAGTGACACAAAACTCACTAGTCTTTTTTCCTTTCTTTCATTTCAAATCAGAAGAATGGAATTTTTTGCCAATAAAGATGCAAGAGATTCTGAAGACTTAATCCAAGAACTGATTACTAGATCAGAGTAGATTTACAGGAAAGCATTATTAAAAATCAAGTATTGTTATCAAAGGAGAAGAGAAACATTAATTACGATAAGAATTACTTTTTAGGAAGAAGAGAGTGCAACAAGTTTGGCAAACTTTAGAGTAGAAACAAAATGATTCAGATGAAATTTTAAAATTAAAACGTGTTGGGGTTTTCTTTTAATGGAATGTGTTAAGATTTCAAGGAAAGGAGGCTTTAACTGAAAATCTCTTTTCAGATCTTATTTTTTCTAATATCATTATTTTCTTTAATTTCAGCTGAAGATTTTTGAGAAAATTTTCGTGGCTTAGTTTTCTCAAAATACTCAGATTTTAATTTTAAGCTGCCATTCAAACTAGAACGAAAAAGCTTTCTTAGCAGATCATAGAACAACCTCGATGTGATACTCTTTGGGCCAAGGAAGATGCCTGGTAGCAGCAAAGAGTATCCACATAGAAAGAAAAGTCTCTACACCTCAAGTTATTTCAAAATTAACCAGCGATTAGACTTGGGTGTAACATCTCTGAACTCAGAAATTAGCCTTCTGCCTAGAGAAACCTTTCAACAGAAAACAGAGACTTAAAAAATGCAGAGGAATTTATAGAGGGTGAATTAAATACAGATTTCTCCTTAATATCAAAAGATAAATTATGTGAAATATTTTCTGTAGAAAATCACTAAGAAGCAATGAAGTATGCTAGTGAGCCAATGCTATAAGCACCTATAACTTAGGAAAATTTATTTCAGATGCTCAGGGAAATAGCAACTGCTCATCCTGATGGGAAACACACAAACAAATAAGCAAAATTTCCAGGGTCCTGGAATGTGAGAGAGATAAACGAACTTTTTAAACTTTCAGTAAATGAATTTATTTCCATAATGATATTTATTTCCACCTGCATTTGTGCAGTGTGCTAGGCTTTTAATGCTAGTTGGACTGAAAACAACAAAATTCCACCCATATACTGTTAGAAATATACTAATATTATACCCATATACTGTATAAATGTGCAAGCACGGTGGTATTAAGTAAAAAGTATTTCTGTCTAAACACTTGTGTGGAGGACTTCACAAACCCACTATTACACATATTTCTGGTTTTTTTCTCCTGCATTACATTATGATATATATAAACAAAATATTTGCACCTTAATGTTATCAATTGAACAAATTATATATAAATAAAATTTTTAATGAATTTTATATTTTTATAGATACATATGTAAGTATCTATATATATACATATAAATCTGGACTGATTACATGAACTACAATACTATATTGGTACCTATTGATATCAGCCATCTGTAAGCAGAACCCATTATTTTGCATTCCAGGATATTTTTCTCAGCCTCAATACAGCAAAATACTTTTGAATTTAACACTCTCCAAATGAATTAATCAGACAGGTTGCATGGCATTTTATGGTTTTATGTTGCATTGAAGTGTACCAGCCTGATGAAATGTATCTATGCAGAATATATTAGAACTGTAAAGAAACTTTTCCTGTGTGCCCAGAAGGCTGAATTTAAAGTAAACTTTCCAAAGTACACTCCATGAAACTGGAGACAATGTCAGATTTTCTATTATGTTTGTGAACTGAAAAAGATCACAGATGTCATACAAATTATTATTGTTACAAATCATAAGTTATAAACTATTTGCAATAAAAGTCAAATGAGGCTCTGCAAAGAAACTTATTTAAATATACACAAATGCTTTTCCAAGGTATAAAACCTCCTTTTCTAGTGCTATTTTCTTCTTTGTCTTAATACACCAACATTATCAACATCTCTTAAAACATCCTAGCATTTTGACATCATCATTATTCAGAAATGCCATGTTTGCTAAATGAGATTGGCATAATATCAAGTCTTGTTTAGAAGGGCTTCATGTTAGCAATAAGTGGTGTAGAGAAATATGGTCAAAGGGACTCTTAATTTACAGTGATTCCCAAGAAGGTACAAAGCTATTTATAGCAAAGACCAGAGCTGATTTGTAAAGGTAACTGACATTCTAGGACTAAGAAAATACACCAACTATTTAGGAAACAGTAAAGCCTATTTCTTAGCCCCATTTAAATATGTATCCTGTGAATTTTGGCGTTCTTCCCTTCTTGAAAAAAAATTAGTGTTTATAAACCTTGGATGTTGCACATAGAAACATTCTGACTTCCACTTAATTCTGTGTTTTTTAAAAGACAAACTACATAACTGTACTGCATCTAGAACCTCACTTGTGGCTGTGCCTGAATCATCTGCTGAGGAGCTGGGCATGTGTCTGCCAGAGAGGGCTACTGATAAAGAGGAGGAGCCTCATTTTGTCTTCGGAAAACTCAGACAAAGCCTCCTCTGCTATGCTGGTTCTATTTTAAAAGTAGCTGCTGAATTAATCAAATTCCTAAAATAAACAAAGTACTAATTAGTGTAAAGCATATGGTAGATTGTCCTTGACATGTGACAAAAATTTAAATAATTTAATAAACATAAACCATTAATTACAGAAGATGATGAGAAAGGGAGTGCAAAGTTATTTGTTGTTTTTACGTTTTATAATGAAAAGTTATCATTAGTCATATAATAAAATATAGTGAAAATGCAGAAAATCAGTTTCGTGTTCATTATCTTTAAGGGTAATTCTGCAGTAGGGGTACTAGATAGTAAATAATAATAATAATATTAATAAAGGAATAATTGTTATTAAAGAGAATATTTCATTAAGAGAGGTACCAAAATAGGTATTATTGTTAAAACATGTACAAGCTGTAGTAGCTGAATTAACAATATATTCACTTAAATTAATACAGCAACTTTAATTACAAGAAATCTGAATTAGAAACGTACAGAAACTTTTTATTCATGGCTGAAATAGCAGCATGATCACAGCCAGGGAGTACAAGCACACATACTGCACAAAGCAATCTGGTAAACTATTCTCAGACCCAATTTGATCAATGACATTAGGCTGAACATTTGTGTTTCAAAGAAGTTTTACAGAATCAGACTTCAGCAGACTCTTAGCAACTGCAGTACAATTGCAATTTAAACTAAAAATGCACGCAAAGCAGAAGCGATGACATTTACATTTGTAAAGCTATTCTGTTAAGCAGCAGTAAGCAAGGCCTTGCTTACTATGGTAAGGAAGAAAGAATGTGCAAAAAGTGAACCATTTTCCTCTTGCTCTTGTCAGAACACTATTTACTGCAGAAAGCTTTTTAGTTTAATGTTTGCAGCAGGATTCCTGAACTGGTATTCTGCATACACAGCCCAGTCTTCTTAGAGACTGCCACATTTATAGCAGCAAATTCTGAGAAAATAATACGCCACAGGTTATTCTTGTATTGATTAAGGCATCACATGAATATAAGATTGTGTGAAGGAAACAAGATGTGAAGCAAGATTGCTAGGCAAAAATAAGGTAATGTATAAAGCTGTTGAAGTTTTCAGAATTAATGGCATTCCCAGGAATATTACTAAATATTACAGTCTTAAGAGTAAGTCTTACAGGCCTGGGGAGAAAAAAAGATGAAGTCTTGAATTCATGAATCCATATGAAAGCAACGCAACAGTATTTGGGAAGCCTGGACTCAAGGCTGAAATATTTGTCATTAAAACCAAAACCAAACCAAGAAAAGCCCAACCACAGAGACGGGAAGGGTGAACTGTGAAATATACTGATTTGGTTCTTGGTTTGCTGATTTAGATCCCTGAGGAACATGAAGACCAATCATGGCAGACCCAGGAAGGTGAGTTTGAAGCAGTTGTTCCTTTCTGTGTGCAGATTACAATCACTTAAAAGCAAAGGGGAAGCAGAGAAGAAATAAAGATATGAAAAAGTTCAACATCATCTTGTCTATGTCTACATACTCTGAAGGAAAACTATCTCTAGACCAGGCTTCAACAAAGCATGTGATTTCTATGGCTGAAAAGTGGACAGAAGAAGTTCTACACAAAGATCTACAGTTTTTTTTCCTATACAGGCCTGTCTGACATAAAAGCCAATAACCCAGGTGGTTGCAAGGGCATACATTATTCTTAAGGGCAGCCTTGGACCATGTAAAGCAAAGTAAAGCCTTTGGACCCAAGGTGAAACAGTTCAGGGCTAAAGTTACTGTCTAAATCCCAGTGTTGTCAGTACCAACCAAATTTAAGCAGCTTCCTGCTAATGACACAGTAACAATGTTTATGTAACCTCATCCATGCACCATGTATTGCATTCTACAAAACAACATTTCTTTTTTAAAATAGGCAGAGTCAGTCAGATTAGTATATTTTCAAAGCAACAAGTCCTTCTGGTAGCATCGTTCATGATTCATATAGACACATTGGCAAAGCAATGCTGCCTAGTGTAAAAAGACCTGCGTGCAGCGGGCTGCAGGTAGCTCCCAAGACAAATAAGGACCCTATAGGACCTATTAACTCTGATTATTCTTGCAGGTTAAAGGCAGCTGAGTAGTAGTTTTGGGTTTTATCTTCAAATTCAAGAATTCTTATTTCACTAAATCATTGGGGCTTAGTAGTACTGCAACTTGTTTGTTTGTTTGTTTGTTTGTTTGGGGGTTTTTTGTTTCGTTTGTTTTGTTTAATTTTTTTGGGTCTCCAATTTGAGACCTCATCCAAGAGGAACCCTAATGATTCCACAGGCCCAATGAAACTGTACTGAAAGGCCAAGTACATATTCCTTCATTTCACTGAAGCAGAGAAAAAGGCCTGTTTTCCACATCTGTCATTTTTTCACAAAGAAAAAAATCTAATGAAATCCACATGCAGACTTTAAGGATTAATTTTTCCATTGGCTGTTACCCTTCTATCTATACGCTTCATTATCATCAGGTGTCCTAGAACTGGTCACAGTTCTGAGCTGAACAGGAAAAAGAAATCAACAGAACATGTACAGAAGGTTACTCTGCACAGATTTCTTAGACGTCTCACTCTTACAGAAATACTGTTTAACTATAGCTTCCTTAATGTGATGTCTTCATACTTTGTTCTTTGATGACAGACCAAATACATTCAAAATTTATAAGCAGTTTCACAGCACATGACAGAAAAACATTCTACCAATTTTATACTGCTGTGCAGTGTTGTTGGTTTTATAATGCTTTAAGCATTAAATGCTTAATGCATGGTTTAAGCAGCGGAAGAAGCGTATACTTTTGCATTAAAACATGTACTACTGTGAACAAAACCACTTATACACTGAAGACTTCACAAGCCAATTTATGTAGCTAAATCCAGGCTATAGCTCTCCTTGGCTAAGTTGGAGGAGCTGCGTAAATAATGACTTTACAGAAGTAATTATTATTTGTGCATACTTTGCATTAAACTTTATATGCTCAGAACTCAGTGTAGCATTATTTTCCCACACACAGACAGCTTAAGATGTATTTTCTTCAAGCCTACCAAGAAAGAAATGTGGTAACACAGGACAGTTGGTGAGGTGCTACAGATGAATATACTTATCTGATATAGCTCAGAAGCTAATCATATTCAGTATATATATATATTTATTTTGCAATTATCTGAGAACACTCTAGATTTGAATAGGCAAAGAAGGGGGAAAGAGATCTCCAAGAAGCAACACTTTAGCATACTGAATTATTACTGCAAGTTCCAGGATACAGTATTTAATGGGTATTCTATTATCTTCCCCCTTACATGAGTTGCTAAAGCTCCAGGTACCCTCGCAATTACTGAACAGTAGTATATCTACTTAAAAAAAAAAAAAAAGAGCAAGCCACTACAGATGGATCTTAGCCACAGAATTCCCAATGGTATTAATGGAAGTAATTTGCCTAAAATCCCTATTCGTTTTTCTTTTTAAATTTCAGAGGTGGTTTTAAGCATAATTTTCTAAAACCACATAATGTGTTTTGCTTTTTATTATTCAGTCTGTCTGAGGCTCATTCAGATCTTATTTTTCCACTTTGCAAATTTTTGTACAGATAGAAGAAAATCTGCAGGAAGAATGACAATTAGAGAGTATAGACATGAGAGCATAAACATCAATTACCTTCCTACAATCCAGGAATGCAAGTAGTATTTAGTCTGTATTAAGACATATATATGGGTAAAATTGTAGTCTATCTACAAGTACTGATTAAAACCAGTATGCTGAGACATTGTTAGGAATAACAGGCTGTTTCTACTATTCATCTTATAACAGTAGATAAGGTAGTGTAGCAAAGCAAAAGAAAAGTTCATGATATGAATATTAATCAATTGCACCTGCCCTTTTGTAAAGTGTTCAACTCTATACTTGAGGAATACATTCATTTAAACCAGAGATTTGATGAAAGGTTATATCGTATTACCTACTGTGTGACATTCAGGAAACTAGAAAGTAAAATTAGGATCGTATTTTCTTCTATTGAATCCTAGAAAATTCAGGATTAACTCAGTATTTGATTGGTGAATTTCAACTTATTTTTAAAAATGAATTATGAAGTGCAGCTATATACTCTGCAGATATACTAACAATTGGTTACAGTTTTCCTACAGTGCAGTAGGCAATGTACTGTAAAGCTTTTAGTTATTTTCTCTTGGCGTTCATGTTGGAAACAATTAGCTTTAAAAAAGGAGTTTGCAGAAAGGCGAAGTAACAATCCAGTTAATAGCTGAAGTTCTGATCTAACTGATAATATTATATTTATAATTATAGATGTTCCTTTTATAAATATATATATAAAAGCACCTATTTTTCTTCCCGACTTAAGACTGATACAAGTAAACACCAATAAGATAGAGTTTGTTATGAATAATACACTACAAATAATGTCTTGCAAATATTTCCTTGTACCAAACCAATCACTTTGATTGTATTCCACCCAATGATGGAGTAGGTCTCAGAAAGCAGTCACTGGCAAAACAAGACAGATGTATCCAAATGGTAGTAAGCTCTGTACTTTACTAATTGCTAATAATAAGACATCAAAAGACAGTTTTGAAAATACGAGGGTATAGAAAATATTTGAACATGCAGTAATTTCTTTGAAAGGGATGCTTTACTCATGGCCCACTAAGACGAGGAATGAAAGAATAATGAAATAAACATGTGATCTTTACATGGAAGGCCAGACTGAACAATGCAATGGTTTCTCAGACATTTATAAAAATACCACAAACAATCTGTTGCAGTGGGATTAGTCTTCTACAGTTCTGGGGATCATCTGATTGCAATACAGTAGTTACTACTAATTTCAGAATTGTAGCATCAAATTATGTAATACCAAATAATGACACATATACCAACAAGTTGAATACATTCTATTAAGGTGATGTAATATTAGTACTTTATTACTTGCATTGATGTGTGACAATAATCCTCAGGTAATAGTAATAGAGAGTAATGGCATTTCCATGAAACATTAGTGAAATACAAATTCTTCTGATGCCTCAAGAGAGTGATAGGCCTTACTTGCCCCTAGAAAGCAGACTTGAATTATAGGCTGCTTATTCCAGGTTACATAATCAGAGTTATAAGCAATACACGAAGCAAAAGAGTAAAAATTTTTGTTTGGTTTGTTTTCATGGGAAAAATAGGCACAGAATAAGCTTGTTAGATTTTTCTTACTTCAAATTATACTTTGTTAGCATGCATTGGGCAGGGGAATTCAATTCCATAAAGTTGTTGGCTAGAACTGATAATCAACATTAAGAAGACGCTATTAATATTATGCAATGTTATAAAAATATTTATTTCTATTAAACTTAGTTCACATAAATGTACTGTTCATACACTGCATTGTTTATACATTGTGTTCACTTATATAAATAGTACAAATGCAGTTGAGCATAGTTAACTGAGTACATCAAATGAAACCTTAAAAATTACAAAAAACTAAAAAAGATGTGTCAAGGGAAACAAAAATCTATTACTCATCTCCTGCATCATGAGACCCCACCTCAAGTTCTGTGTTCAGCTCTGGGATCCCCAGTATATGTACACAGACCTGCTGGAGTGAGTTCAGGGGAGGCCCACAAAGATGCTCAGAGGACTGAAGCACCTCTCCTATGAAGACAGGCTGAGGGACTTGGGGTTCTTCAGCTCACAGAAGAGAAGACGAGGTTGCAACTAGCTGATCTTTAAGATACCTTCAAGGCCAAACCATTCTATGATTCTGTGAGCAATTTTAATGAAGTTAAATAGCAACATTTTTGTATTAGTAAAGTTTGGGACAGCTTTGTTTAGAATGTTACATTTTAGGCATTAAGTGTCCATGTTCTTAACACTATGGTTATTCAACCATACTTGTATCAATGCATGACAATAAGAAAAGAGATGTAATTAGACATCTTTTTATTCGGCTGCCGTTAAGCTCTCCATTTTCTTTGTGTCAGGCCTAAACACAGACACCAAAACCTTTAATGTTTTCAATGGGTATCCTATCCTTTAGCCTCATTTTTGAAAGGAGACTGGGGTTTTTTTGTTGTTGTAACTAACGCTGCTCTTAGGGTTTTCTTCATAATGGCAAATAAATCTGAAATTGAAAGACATCACATTCCCTTAGCTCACGGTTGAAGGGATTTGAGAATTCTGATGGGTGTAGTGTTCTTGTCTGGTATGATTTACCACGGAATCAGTTACCAGGAACAAATACAATGTCCTGAGCTGGACTACTTACATGATCCCACCAGCAATTATAAAAGAGAAAAAATAACATGTCATAACAACTACCATAATCTAGCAGTCACCTTACCCCGAACTGAAGGCATTTTAAGGTAAGCATAGCCTATTTTAGTAAGTTCACAAGGTAAGGGGACTTTCTTACTGCTATTTTGCTTTATAAACAATGGAGATGAAGTCACAGAGTTTTCTAGTTACAAAATTCTCAAAAGGAAAGGCTGCTGAAGAAAACCAAATCAAAAACACCTAAACCTAATACACGTAAACACAGATCAGTGTTTCTTACCATGGCTTCTTGCAAAGATTTCAAATGAAAAAATTTAAACTGATCAGGAAACTAAATGCTAAAAAATTGCTTAGATATTGTGATAGAAAATATTTGTGCTGCAAGATAACAAAAGCCATGGCTCACATGAGGTACAGATGGGTTATTTAACCTGACATCTTGGTAACACAAAATCAGAACAGTGGCTACTGCAAAAGAAAAAAAGAAAAGGGTGTAGTAGTATTTCATTAAATACGGTTTGATCTAAAAAAATACCAGATTTGTACTCCCACTGCACATTGCACACTTAGTAAAATTATCATAGTTCAAAATAACAACTGAAAACTTAGTTAGAAAAAAGTAAGCAATGAAGAAGAAAGAGTTAAAACTCTGACATATTTTCTCAGTACTAAAAGGAGATCATTTATTCTGAACTTATTTTTCTACCACACAAAGTATAGGAGTAGAAGTATTAAAGATGTTTTAAAATATGGATATTGAAAAGAAACATGGATGCAACACCTAATACTTAGCCAATCTAATTGATGCCAGTTTGAAAGGAGTCTAATAGTGCACAGATATTGTGATTTGATTTTATACTAAAGCCCAAGGTAACAAAGAGCTTTCTTTCTTTCTTTTATTGCTGTATGCCGATGTTACAATTCCTCAGCTGGGAATACATCACTGTATAGATGCAGAGTATACTGATGTTTAAAACTGGCTGGATGGTAGCACCAACCAAAGCTGCTCTATCACTCCCCTCCACAAGTGGACAGGGGGGAGAAAATAAAATGAAAGGTTCATGAGTTGAGATAAGGACTGGGAGAGACCATTCACCGAATAGTGGCAGAGGCAAAACCGACTAGAATTAGAGATATAAACTGAATTTATTTCTAAGAAAATCAGAGCAAGATAATGAGAAGTAAAATAAGACCTTAAAAACACCTTCCCCCCACTGCTTCCTCCTTCCTGAGTTCTACCTCTTCCATCTCAGCAACACAGGGAGATGGGGAATGAGGGTTTTGGCCAGTTCATCACATCTTGTTCCTGCCATTGCTCAGGGAGAGGAGCCCTTGCCCTGCTCTAGTATGGGGTCCTCCCCTGGGAGAAAGTCCTTCATGAAGTTCTCCAGACTGAATCCATCCCTGCTGCAACAGTTCTCCACATAATGCTGCTGTTGTAACATGGGTCACTCTTCCACAGCGTGCAGCCCTTCAGGTACAGTCTGCTCCAACGTGGGTCCTCCATGGGGTCACAAGTCCCACCAGGAAACCTGCTCCAGCATGGGCTCCTCTCTCCATGGCCCTGCAGGCCCCTGCCAGCCTCCTTTCTGAAATCCACCTGATTTGGTGTGGGTCTCCTTCATGGGCTGCAGGGGTCTCTGTATCCTCATGGTCCTCCATGGGGGACGCTGCTGCTTCACCACAGGCTGAAGGAGAATTGCTGCTGGGGCACCCGGAACACCTCCTCCCTCTCCTTCTGCACAGACACTGGTGCCTGCAGAGCTGTTCCTCTCACATACTCTCTCTCCACCCTTCACTTGGTGCAGTTATATCTGCACAAAAACTTTTCTTCCTTCTTAAGTATGTTATCACAGGGGTTACCACCATTTCTGATTGTCTCAGCCTTGGCCAGCAGTGGGTCCGTCCTGGAGCCAGCTGGCATTGGCTGTGCTCATGAAGGAAGCCTCTGGCAGCTTCTCACAGAACCCACCCCTACTGAACCCCTGCTATGGAAACCCCCCTGCTAACCCAACACAAAAGCAAATGCTTAAGCTACATAATTATTTTCATTTAAAAACAGAATTTAAATAGTTAATTAGAATCAGTGGTGAAAAATAAACCATAAGCCAAGTTGATCATTATTTAGTTAAATTTTTTTTTAAAACGAGTCTGGGGTACAACCCAGTTTGTCTACATACCAAGAAAATGATTATTCACCATGTTTATTATTTAATATAAGTTTTATTTTGATTTTTACTTATTATTCCTCACATTAGAAGCATTGTCTATGCTACAGGATATCACTTTCATTTTAACAAACCAAGATAATAAAGGTTAATATAGATAATAAAAGTCTACATTTTCTAGGTAATAAATATAGGTATTATATCCATGGTGAAAATGACTGAGAAAAAGAAGCAATGGAAAAGAATATAATAAAGCATTTGTCTAATATAAAAAAAATAAAGAGATGGAATTAAATTACAGAGTAGTCTTGAGGACCTGAAGAATAAGAGGCAACAAGGAAGCCATGGAAAAGAGCCAGATCTCATAAACACACTCTTCAAGTATCTGGCCTCTTTCATGATCTTAGAAATTCAAACTGCATAAATTTAAACAGGAGCAAATCACCTCAAGCAATGTATCAAACACATCTCTCCTGGCTTTGTTTTGCTATTACTGCAACTGCAATTTATGACAATTTGCCATCATAATAGAATATGAAAAAAGATGCTAATCAAGAATCTGAAATGATAGCGGATAGAGACTGTGTTTGCATTGAATCCCAAACACCAGAAAGGTAAAAAACCATTTATTATCTATTCAGAGGATAACTGGAAATCCTCTTCCTAGGATTCAATGTGTGAAGGCCAAGCTGATTACAGGAGAAGATAATTACACTGCCTTCATATACCATCATGTTTTATTTTATTCTTTGATGCCAACCCAGCAAGTCAAATTAGAAAAACAAAGTTAATCAAAAGGTAGATAATACACGTGAATCTCATCATCCCTCAAAATATTTTGTTGAGATTCATCTTTTCCACAGTGATGATGTTCAGCAACAAGAACAAAAATGATAGGTACAGCAAGAAGTTCAGCCCAGTAGTTAAGATGCACCTTTGCTCCTTCACTGGCCCTCTTGATCTGACTAGAAGTTTATAGACAGGCATTGCTAATAAGTATCAGCAGGCATCTTGAAAGCAGGAATCAGCCTTGCCTTAATTCCAGCCTTTGACACTCCACCCCCAAGTGACTGACTAGTTGGAAGAAGGATTATAGAAGAAATTTTACAGGGAGATTTTAGAAGCAACTTTCCTAAGACTTAAAAAAAGCTTTAAGCATGTAGTGGGAGATAGCAAAAATAAAATGTTTAATTGATATCATCTTGTTAATGCACAATAATTGTAATGGGATTTTTAAAAAAAAATTACCCATGCCTTTTTAATGCTATTGCCCACAGGAAAAGTCATATTAGAATGTAGAATTCCCTCCCTCTCCTGAGAAAATGAAAATAAAATTAAACAAACAAACAAACAAAGACTTCTTGACTACACTTACAGATGAAGAAAGTAAAACTGGGTCTTGCTACTTCTAATCCTGGAATTTGCATAGGACCTAGATACTGTGTTCATGAAACCTCAGAAGGAAGAAAATTCTCATGTTACTTGAGAGCTGAGAGCAGCACTGATGTGACCAGGAAAAGCTCTGTTCTTAGTCCTCAGAATTCACTGCTCATCTTCAGTAACATTTTTCCCTTCTCTCTCTCTAGGACAGAAGATTTTAGAGAATCAAATTTTATGACTTCTCAGATCCTGCAGGCAAACAGATTTTCCAGATAGACACTGTGAACTATAAATCTCAGGTTGTTTGGAGACCAGATAAGACAGGGAAAGCATGGGATATTTTTGAATCCTGGAATACTACTTTCTGTGCATTTCTTCCTTGGCCATGACACTGTAAGTGACAATAAAACCATGAGCACTCAGCCTGTCTATATTTTACAGGCGTTTCAGTGCTGTTAGTTGAGGGAGAACATTTCATAAGCTTTGGGCAAAAGCCTAAAAGTAATACATGGGTTCTTTCTGTGCTTTATGCTCACACATTAAAATTTACTTTTAATAACCTGGAACAGAAGCTCACGTTTTTCTCTTGCTTTAATTCAGACAAAGTCCTTATTGCTTAAACACTTCTAAACTGGATCTAATTCTAATGTAACCTAAATCCCTCTAAAGTGACCTAGTCCTGAGCCGTAATTTAATGTGCATCAGGGTTGAACTGACGAATCTAGCAGCAAACAGCAACAGTAAGAAGGGAAGGAGAGAGGAAAAAAGGGAGAGAGGCAGGTGTTTTTACAGGAAGTTAAAAGAAGTATTTTAGTCTGGAGAAATATCACAGACAAGAGTGAGGGCTGCACATCTGAGTCACTTCCCCTTAGCCCTCTGGTAAAACAAGATGAAATCAGGACAAGGCTGGAAAGAAGCTTGAATCAGCAGAAGCCGGTGAAAGCTGGCACACCCCCTTTGCTGTATCCTCAGTACGCTCCTGCTCAGCTGGACAACAGAAGCTCGTTTCTGATGGAGCATCCTGCACAGGCCTGGACACAGGCCAAGGCTAAGGCTGAGCCTCAGGCTGAACTCTTGACTTCCCTGGATTCTCCCCTCTCTCTGTTCCCAGGTTCCCCTGAGCTGAGCCCTGTCCATGCTGTCAGGGCAGTGCTTGCTCTCGATGAGGGGTTAGCCCTGAGTATTGGGAACATGATTGTCCTAACCTCAAAAGTTCAGAACTGGTCCTAAGTAAAAGGAGTCCAGGGGACAAGGACTAAATTACATCTTCATTGACTGTCCCTTGAGACTTAAACTGAACCGCTCCCCATCCGTGATGAGATCATTAATAACGAGGCACTGTCACCAGTATTATTCCCTGCTAAACCATGTGAATCACCTGGCTTGCCAAGGAGGCTTGTGCGGGCATGTGTTAGATACGCAGAGTTGGCATGCCCTGGAGTATACATATGGATGTACAGGCTATATTCCATATTTCTTAGCGTCTGACAGAGAATCGGCAGCCAACAGTTGCCGTTCTGTTGGCTGCCACCTGCCTGTTTATACCTGGAAACCTCAGAGCATACGTTCTTTCACTGAAGACATTGCATAAACGCTGGTCTCTGTCAGAGGCATGCAAATTACAGGAAGAAAATTCATTAGGATGCTAAAAATACTTCCTAACAATATCAGGTGGGAACCTAGGTATTAACAAATTGCTCACAATACTTCAGCAGCAGTGCAAGAAGACTCCCAAATTGAAAGTACCTTACTTTCAACCACTTTTCCACTGTTTTGACAAATGAAGAACCAAGGATTACCTGGTTTAACAAGAAAGTCACATGCTGTTCAGACACAGCCTGGTACTTTTCAGCATAACCACAAAAATGTAAACTGTGTCAGTTAAACAAGGGAAGGGAACTGGAAACAAAACTTTGAAGAGTGCTTTGTAGTATTCTTTCTCAGATCTGGTTCAAGAGAACTCATCTCTTCCTGGTTTAGAATATTTCATAAAAATAATGCAGTCAAACATTTGATCTTCATTGACGTTATAACGGCCACGATAATAAGCATGACTATAATTAATGGTGTATTGTAATGTACAGAATCAAAGAATGTCAGGACCTTTGGAGGTCACCTTGTCATATCTTCCTGCTCAAGCATGGTCACCTGCAACAGGTTGTCCCAGACCATGTACAGACAGTTTCTAAATATCTGCAAAGATGAAGACTCAACAAGCTCTCTGGGCAATCTTCCAGTGCTGAATCACCCTCAAAGTAAAAAAATGTTTTCTTATGCATAATTTTTTTCCCCATTTATAAAGTTTTTTTCCATAGCAATGCTATTCTTATGCTTTCAGATTATCATATATATAGACTAAACTCCTACTTGTAATTTCTATGCATGAGAAGCTGAAATCGTTCATAATCCCTTTTAAAACAACAAAACCTTTATGATACAAATGCCTGTTTTCATCATGAACACAATCATTATTTCAAGATAATACCTAAGTACCAACAGGATTGTTTTTTCCTGCAGGTTGACATTTAAAGTTGCTCTGGTTGGACTATTGTTCAAATAAGATAAATTCCCCTTTATTAGTGCAAGAGTGATTAATCTTTTTTTTTTTAATCTTTGCACACATAAACTTGCATACATATTGCCCGATCAAAGAAAATATAACCGCATATATTCATTATCATCTCTTTGTAGTAAGTATTCTATTAGCATAACAATCTAAGCACTTCATTTATTAAGTGTTTGATTGAAGCAGGAAGTTTCTTTGACCATATTATTTACATTTTGAGTATGCATATCTGTTTTTGAGCTGGTTTTAAAAATTGACTTTAGAAAAGTTTTACATTCCTAGCTTTTTTATATAAATGTATATCCCTAATATCAAAAGCTGAACTGTACTAAAACATTTTGTTATCTAGACATATTGCCTAGGAAAAAACTCACCATATTTTTCAATATAATCTTTTATATCAAGTTTTAATTTTTTATGTTGTTTGCATATGTCTAACTGTGATTCCCCCAATATTAAACTTGAAAAGTTTATGACAGCCTATTCCAAGAATTATATAAGAGTTATCAGTACATTAAAAGTATAATTAAGAAACACCAACATATGAATAGTTCCACATACATTCATTAAGATCAGAGACCATCTAACCTCAGAAATAATTCTAATCATACCCCATATTCTATCCTTCATTGTTCTCACAGTCTCCCTGGTTTTGTGTTGGGGTTTTTTTGCACATACGATTTCTCTCTCATATGGTTCATTCCATGGTTTCATTACTAGTCTCTCTCTTCCTTCTAGATTTCAAAGTACCTTTTTTTGAGCTTTTTTATTTTACTTGGTTACAGCTGTCAAATGGAAATAAAGTAATGAGACAAAGTTTTGAATAATACTCAGCATAAAAACGTGTGCTGATACAGTTATGTATTTCCTTGATTGGCCTGATTCAGTCTTTATTCTGATTGAGAACATTCCCTAGAGGATGCATAATTGTATAATTTTAAGATTTTATTTTCCATCTGTTAAGAAACTTTTTGTATTTAATCTACATAGTACACATTAATTAGCTAATAGGCAAGTATTTTACTTGTTTTTGAACTCTCGCTGTCAGTTCTTCCTTATATGCTGAGATACTGGGTCTTTGTTTTTAAACTGAGGACCAAAAGGAAATATCTTTCATACGTCATAAAAAGTATTGAGAACTAAAACTAGCAGTATCTTGAAACATTAATAGAAACTAACATTTAAAGTTTCTGGCTATAATTCAGACCTTTTACTTGTAGCACAAAAATTCAGAAGGGGGAAAAGAAATTTTTTTCATTTCTGCTTGACTGTAGGTCTTAAGGCACTTCAGATGTTCCTCCCACGACTACCATGCCAAGAAGAAATTAAGTTGATCAGATCTATGCTAACTTTAGACAGCCCATGGAAATATTACAGCCCTCTTCCTTGTTTTACAGAACCACCACAGAAGTTTCCCTTCCAGCTGTCAGAAGAAGAGCAGGATTTGTTAGCTAAGAACTGTTTTGGGAGTCCTGGATTCATTGCAAAGAAGCATCAGGTGGGCAAAATTTGAATGGCATGTAGTAGTTGAATATGGGAACCATGTAACTCAGAAAACAACTGCACTGCGCCATGGTCCAAAACTGCTCAATTCAGCAAGCGCTGGGAAGATCTACCTCTTGCAAACAAGTTTCTATTCATCAGTTAACTTCGAAACTGTTCATGGCAGTTTCCATGTTTGCTGCTTGGACTGCAACTCACTGAGGACTGGGACAAGTTATTGCCGTAAGCAGATGCTGACAGTTGCTTTACGAGACAGCCTCTCCTGGCTCTCCCTCTGAGTTTCTGTTGATAGAAATAATCTCTAGTTTTTGAAGCTAAAACAGAGCCTATCTCATTCTCTTTGAAAAAGTTAATTTTTGAACACTACTCCAATAAACACCGAAAAGACGAGGCTGGAGTGTAATTTACCCCTTGACCTTGGAAGAAAAGCAAGAAGTATTAGAGAATAATCCATACCTTGTGCCGTAATCTTACTAGGGGCTGATAGGGCCTAAAGTCATATCCTCCCTTGACTGGCCACCCGTCTGCTCCCAACAAAATGCATCCAAGAAGTAAAACAGCGGACCACCACATAAACATCTTTACAGGTCGGTTTCTGTCAAAATAAAATGTACAAGTTCAGAGATGCAACATTACTTTGGCATAAGACATATAATAAAGGTATACAGTACTGATAATCCATTTGTGGACTTGAATAAATATAGTAGATATAGGACAATCCATCTGGCACAACAGCAAAAAGAAAAAATGGTGTTGGTATTTCGGGCAGCAGTATCAATTTGGTTGTGCTGAACTGAGCATTTTCTTATCGCTATTCAATATTCATATGTGGGAGTCACTGAGGAAAAAAAACAGGAAAAGTCAAAGAAAAGACAGAACATAAGAGAAAAACAGCGGTGAAAAATGCCATATTTTTTCTCAGATGAAAGAAAAAAAATTATCATCAATCACACGTTCATGAAATTTTCTTTTGAATGTGGTCTCTTGAAATGCACTGTTCACAACCTAAAAGCTTATCATAATCATACTCACAGATTTATAGATACATATGGCATGAGAGTTCCTTATACAGTTCCTAATGGATGTACACATGTACATTTCATAAGTGGTTGCAGAACCTACTAGACATATGCAATATTTATTATTGATATTCAGCATTTGTATTGAAACCATCATGTTAAACAGACAACACAGCAAACCGATCTTCATTACTCCAAGATACTCCCAAGTCAGTCTGCTTAATCTATATTATTTGGTCCTGCAGTACTGGGACAGAGATGAACCAGTTGCATGTATGAGTGGGTTTTTATTCCCCTTTTACTTTGCTTTTAGTTCGCTTACCCTGCCAATGTAAAAACCTCTGATAAGAATCAAGATATACAGGAATAAGTACAAAACATCGTAAGTGTGCCCTAGGAGCCCAGATTGTGCACCAAATGTTCAAGTCTTGCCTGACATTTTCTTTCCTATGGGAAATCATCTGAGCATAAAACGTGAACAAATTGGGGATCACTTATTATCCTGTATCATTTACAGTCATGCTCCTAGCAATACTGTTAAACAAACTGTGGTTTTGATTCCTATCATTCTTCACATAGCAGTAGTCCTCACAGTCACCTGAAGGCAGAGAGACGGAACAGAATTAATTCCTGTGGAGATATTAAAAATAGTAAGCGGACTCTATTCTTACCTCTATTCACAGTCTCAGTAACAGATCCTACTTAAGGCTGCTACCCTTCTTTGGGGACTACTCCACCAAACTTGGTGAAACCACTTAAAGGTCTGTTTCATTCTCTTTCCAGCTGATTTTTCCCAGCTTGCCTTGCCTTCACACTTATAATTCAAACAAAAGCTTGACATTAATACACCACATTACTTTGACATCACTTACCTTTTGTTCCACCAAACCCAATCTCATTCTGGGTCCCCCTATTAATCAAACTTAACATTTCTTCTCATTTATCATTGCTTATTCCAACAGTTTCCACTTCAATTACCTTTCTTTGGCACTCCAGCTTCTCTAATATACATAGTAGACGTATCTCTCCTAGGAGAGCTTGCACAGAATACATTAAGCAGAGAATTATTTGAAACACAGAAAACAAGCTCTATACAGAGAGATATTTTACATAAATAACTTGAGGCTTGTTCTTTTACACCTGTTCAGTAACAGGATATTATAGTGAGGATAGGAAACGACACAGTGAAGTTTTGTTCTTGGATTCCCCTCATACTTCCACCAAAACAGAATGGCTAATCAGATGTTCTGGTGGACCTTTCCTATGGGATTATTACAACTAACCTAGCTCACTGACTTGAAATGCCAAAAAAAGACTATTTCACAACTCTGGGAATTCAAGTACCTTATGGTATGGTATTTTTCTTCACTGATTCTGTGTTAGTTCTCAGTATCACTGTCACTGGAAAAATAAGTCCATTAAAGAAAAAAAAAAAAAAAACCTAACAAAAGAAAAATGAAAAATCAGAATCTTGATTTTTAATCTCAAAGAAAATAACCCTTTATTTGTGTTTGTTGAAATTTTTCTTTTAAATACTTAATTGTTGACTTTCAAGGTCAGAATCAGATTGGTTTAGCACTTGTGCATGGTAACATTAGCTATGCACCACTGAACCTTTGTCCCCTTTGTGCACTTGTGGAATGTCTCTCTGTACAATGAAAATTTGGTTGGAAAACAGTCATTTCACAGAAGGTTGTAAGAGCAGCCACATTCCACCACCCTCCCACAAACCGAATATATTTCAGCCTCATGTGGTGTAAAAGAATGGAATCCTTATAGCTCTGAAAGTTGTTTGACCTTGAAAGGCTTATTCTTTGTACTTATACAGAAGAGAAAATTATTACATGCTCAGTTTCTGACTTCATTGCTTGATACTTGGATGAACACTTACAACACAATTTTAAAAAGTAAGTTTTTTGGACAGATGCCACCTAAATTCCCAAAAGTATGCAGGGTGTATGCAGTTACTATTTTTCTTTTTAGAACTTATAATATCCACTTTTTTATTTTAGGTAGCATACATTTTCTATTGAACTTATTGGATATCTTAAATGATTATTTTAAAATTACTACCAAAACCACAGCTCTCCTTAACACAGTACTATTATGAAGTCTTTATTTAAAGACGAATTATGACCAGTCCTAAAGACTTACATTGTTAAAGAGCTAAACTAAGAGCAGGGATAAAAATGGCTTTTCAAAGCTTCATTACAACTCCAGATTTTGGTGCTGCATATAGCAGAACAGAAAGAAATAAGGTATCAAGACTATATATTCATGTTACCTAAAATTGCTTCTTTCTTATTTCTACTTGAAGGTGCAGCACAAATTATAACCAAATAAGTTTTTCACTTTTCTTTTAATATTATATTATCAAGAAATCAGAAAATGTGTTTTGAAAGAATTCTTATACCATGCATTCTGGGGCAAAATAACATATTTCTGAACTCAAATTTGCATTAATGATGTAGACCCTGTTTACTCATTAATTATAATCTGGCAGAACTTGATGTTTCAGTATTTAGATAACATTCTTCTGTATTCTTAACTTCATTAATTACACATTTGTAAAGCAATTGCTTATAGGTGTTTATTACATGTCTAGTTCTATTTTCACTGAAGACTGTTGCTTCTTCATATTCATATAATTATGTTTGGAAATCTGATGAGTTTACTTGGTTTACTCTCTCCTTAAGCAGATACCAACCTGTATCTCTGCATTTTCCTGTTTCTCTCTCTGCACATTTCTCACTTATAATATAGCTTATAGGTTAAAATGCAAAGAAAATTTTTAAAATTAAAAAATATTTCAGCATGTATTTTAATGTATTTATATATATGATTTGTCTGCCAGTAAACACTGAAGTTCTTAAACAACTACTAGCAATATCTCCATATCTTCCATCCTTTTAATAGAAACAGTTAATTTACAGCTACTTATTGCGCGTAAATAATTAGGGGGTGGGGCTCCCACCCCCACATCGCACACAAATAATTAAGGTGTTGGCTTTCTTTCCTCAATGTGCATTAATTCTCTTATTAATAATGAGCTTAATGCACTATTTTAGCATTAAACTGATCTATGTTGTAGGAGTCTTACGTGTTGCCTGTCATCCTTAGATTTTCCTCATGAGCTGAGGAGGAATAGAGTGAAAGATGTTGAACAGATCATGGTTGTTCCTTATTTCTCACTGTACAGTAATTTCTTCAGGATAAATATAGATTTTCCTTTCAGATTCTCAGAAAGCTCTGTCATTTCACTTTTTAGCCCATTTCCAGAGCATTCATGAATCTGATGTACTCTGCAGTTTTCTCACTATTGACTTCTTTCCATTTCAGTTACTTCTGAAATTTTTTTTATAAATTATTATCCATAAGAGGATTCTTTTATTCTCTGTCAAGTTTGTACCTTAAAACTCTTGGGCGAGGAGCACTGCTGGATGAGCTACAGCTTCTGAAGTGACAGAAGGAATCCTTAGGATATCTCACCTGCCTTATTCAGGTGAGGGAATTAGGACCCTCAAATATTTTTCAGGTATTTTTTTCTTTTTAAGCAAAGAAAACTACATGAAGAGCTCACAGAGTTTCCACCATCACCCTCATGATCAGCTAGTCAACCTTGAGTTAGAGACAACTTCTTTTAATTCTTGAGGAAATGTATCTCCCTTTTCTCTCCTGTTAGCACTTTTTACACTTGCAAGTCCAATATTCTGTGGAAAACAAACTAAATCCCAGTTCTGACACCTTACTTATGAATATCTAATAATGATTCATATATTCTACAGTACCATAGTGACTGCTTCCTCTCAAAGTTATTATGATTTCTAAATCTTCTCAGCAGTTCATTGATAATACAGATTTTGCTCTTTGCCTGATTCTTTCTTGTTGGACTAGGAAAGAGGTTTCTACTGTGAGTGTTTAGCAAATTACATTTAAAGCACTATTTTACCTGTCCCCATGCTGTAATCTTCACAGAGAAGCCTGAGAAGATATAATATTTCACACAACCAGTTCCAAATGTCATAACATGTACTTACAGTGTACTAAAAAAAAAAATCTAATTAACGTAACCTGCCTTAGCCAGAGTTTATACAAAGAGTTAAAACATATACTCAGTTACAAGAACGCCCTATTTTAAAATGTATATATACTTAAACTAAGGAATGTTCCCGTTTTCAAAGCTCTTCTTTTTTCCCCAGAATTCCTCAACTATTATGCTCTGCTCTGTGTTGATAAATCGTGACTAGCCAGGATACTTGGCATTAAGAAGAGAGATACAATTCATTCAAAAACGTAAGTATTCCACCCCAATAAACTGATCTGATCAACTTAATGCCCCTAAAAAGTATAATAAACGAAATCTTAAATACTGGCTCAATCACTGCGTTCCTCCTGCCTTTAAAAGAAAAGATACATCAGATATTAACCTGGCATTATTTAAAAGGTCAGTTTCAACATATCAAGGAGTAGTACAGTATGCTCTCAGGAAATGTCAGTCTCTGTCTTTCACATATTATTAATCAGAAGAAAATAGAATAAAATCAATTGTCTACTTTGTGGGGATCAGAAAAAGACCATAAGCTATGTCACCATATTCAGTGTTATTAATAGGTTTATAATACAGCCACAGTAATAAATATAAACCATGCTTCATTGCCTGTGACTTTGAGGATTTCACTGCATATAACAATGGATGCAAATAACCAGCCATGAAAGAATACGCTGCTACCATTTCTTAAGATGCTTTTATCTACCCTTATGGTTTCATGGCAGAAAGGTAGCAGCAGACGAAGTATTTTCTTGTGTAGAGACTATTATATTGCAGTAACTTTGAATGAATAGCAGAAGTTTTAGCTAAAAGCATGTCTTTTCCCATGAGCCTGCCTCTACCCTAGTGCCCCACATCTTCACGCACAGCCTGCCTTAAAAAACCTTATGACAGTTATCTTTACACCAAAAATGGGCTTCTTACAAAGAAATCACAGTATCATATTTTCCTATAAATGCAGCCATAATCCATATCTAGCAATGTTTCTCCTTGTCAAAATGCAACGTGGAAAGCAGATAACAGTGTCATGGGGGCAGCTCTCACCCCCACCACTTGCTGACAGCTTTTGAGCACTGCACACTTCATGCTGTCACCTTCCAGTTCTCCTCCAGAAATGGCAGCCACACTCTGAACCAGAGTTGTTAGGTCACCTTAACTGTGTACAGCAGGCTTGGGGCTTGCAACAGTGAAGCGCAGCGCTGCCACGGCAGCCAACAGCTCGTGCATCTGCGTACCAATCTGTTCCGTCTCTCAGCTGCGACTTTATGTGGCTACAGCCACTCACTGTGCAGGCACATGCTCTTCATCCCTCACCCACCAAAAGAGGCTGGCAAGTCATTTTGGAACAGCCAGCAATGCTACTGACAGCTCATGCGCTGGAACACACACGATGAGAAATAGTTTTTTAAAAAATCTCACAGAAAGCCCTCGCCACCCGAGATGTAGCCTGCCTTCTGCTGACTCCTGTTCATCTCTCCCTCACTCCTTTCCTGATTTAAACACCAAAACCATCACGCTGCACAAGTAGAGCGTGGAGTGCAGGCTCTTGAACTCCTGGTCCTGTACTACTGCACTTGCTCTTTGTGCAGACATTAGAAACGTGTCAGGTGGCTCCAAGGCAAGTAACTCCAGGCACCACCACGGTGAGCAGCCAGCACCAGGACCAGGTTTTCCTGCCTTTCACTGTTAACTCCCTCTCTCTGTGCCCTCATGCCACCTGCACTGCCAGGTGCTGGTGGGTAAGAGCAGAAGCCCAGGCAGCCCATCTCCCCTCAGCGGGAGGATGCAAGCAAGATCCATTTGCCCAGGGCTTTTCTAGAAGGGCTTCTCTGGAACTGGCCCTAAAGATTTACAGCGGCTCACGTGAACCTGTACGCAAGTGGCCTGAGCGTGCCAGGGGCATTTCTGGAAAGTCATAACACCCGAAGGGCAGATGCAGCAAGGACACTTATTTTTGCTGCTAACCTCATGCTTTAATTTGATCTTGCCATTTTCAGTATACGTATTTATTTATTTATATAAAGTCTTAGTGTTAGTGACCCAGGCTTCAGTGAATTATAATGAAAAGTGAAATGGCAATTTTAAACCTTTCTTGTAAGTTCTTCACACAGTCTCATAATTTCTTTAGTATTTCAGAAAGAAGAACAAAATGAGGGTAGTATAGTTCACTTATCTCAGAGGAGCTTTTCTTAATGGATTTGAGTTGTGTGTATTGATCTATTTTTTTCCCAAGACTTCAGTATCAACCTCAGGGTGGCTTTAGCATCATTGATATACGCAAGTGCTAGTTCGTGGGGGTTACGCTGTTAACAAGGTGGTCTCTTTCTTCCCTCATTAAGCAAACTTGTCACAGCTGGTTCCTCAATATCCTTGAGGATTAATGTTTACCATTGTGGCAGTATCTGAACCAATGGGAATTCAACCACTTTATGTTATGAAACCAGAAACAGAAAACCTGAAGCTTAGAACTCAGGTGAATAGCTTGGTACTGTTAATATTTTACAAAATTTGTAAACTGACACCTAGTATACTACTGTGCCACTGTGTACTGTGCACATGCTAGAAGAGATAAATACTTTGGTTTCCAAGTTTTTGATGTTTTTCTACTAAAATAAAACAAGACTAACATCAAATGTAAGAAGAAACAACAGCTGTTGGCACTTTCATAGTAAATTGTTAAGAGTACATTTGAGTAAAGACATTACCCTAGAGAAAGAAAAATGGCTGCTTAAGATACAACTTTTGTTTTAAACAGGTAATCTGCTAAATTAAAGACTAAAATTCTCCATATTTGCTGGCATATACTAATCTACCACCCTTACTTCTCCCTTTTGTTATTCAAGAAAATATTGAGGTTTGGTAGAGCTGTAGTTACCAACAAAACCACTGAACCATTTGTGTTATTGAACTCCTTGGATGACTTGTAAACCATGTGTCTTGGTTTGAAAGACAAGTGTCTACTGAGGAAGGCAGGAGCCTCCCTTGGAATGGAAAAATGTAACTCCCTTCCCCCCAAATTATTATAATTTTGAAACTGGGGGGCTTTCAGGCAAAGATAGGAAGAATAGGAATAACAGTTCTTTACTAATATATATATGCATATATCTATATAACAAGGCAAGCAAACACCAATAACTGTGGCAGTAACAGCAAACAGAACCAGAACCCAGTGCCCCCTTCTCGGCTCTCGGGCCTTTTCCCCTCCGGTGCAGTTCCGCTCACGGCCGGCAGGGGCGCTGGCGGCTCCCGCTGAGCAGGGCGGGGGCGATGGTTCCCCCGCGCCTGCAGGGGGCGCTGCGGAGCGAGCGCGGGGAGCACGCGGCAATGGCGGCTGGGCCGGGCAGGGATGGGAGAAAGGCCTCACAAACCCCCTGGGCAGCCGGTCCTGGTGTTCCAGCAGGATCCCCCGGGAAACAGCAGGCTGGAACAGCGGGGATGAACACAAAATCCCGGGTGGTAGATGAGATGTATCGAACTCTGGAGCTGCAGGAGGAAACTCTGGGACATCTCAGCAGGGAGGGGGTGTGGCGCTAGCGGCACTACCGTGTACCGAAAGCCTCAAAGCAGCAGTGAAGGAATGGCAGCGGCAGGGCAGCTGCCTCCCAGCAGAGCAGAGAAAGGCGGGCTTGGGGTCCCAGGGCCCCCTGAGGCACCCGAGCAGACGGTGAGAAGGTCCCTCTTTTAGTGAGCTAGGGTGTTAAATAGCGTCCCTGTGCAAACAGCTGCCCCAGCCAGCAAGCTCCACTCAGGATAGAAGGAAGGCAGCAGAAGGCAGGACCCCACAGCAATGCCGAGTTCTTCCTACCACGACTGCAGCCTCTCCCTCCACTCTGGACGCCAGGAGAACAAAGAGAGCAAGGCACTGTATCCAACCCTTTTCCTCAGTTCAAATCTTGCGCCATCTCTGCCCCAACATGAGAAAAACCCCAAGTAAAAGAGGACAGCTGGATCCCGGCCCCTGTGGCCAGGTCTTTTTGTCTCTCTTACGCACCCAGCAATTTATCCCTTAGCATGGAGAAAATTCTTTAAGAGGAAGAGAAAAGAACAAAAAAGAACTCCTAAAACCCCAACACCATGATATGTCTATCATTAATTCAAACAGCCATGATAATTTAGAGAATCACTCTCTGTTAAGTATGCTGGTTAATGGTATGATTTTATCCCTTACATCTATGAATCTCTCTGCATTGAAGTGCTGTAGCAAACAGAGATGGATCCCATCTTTTTTACCCAGTGAAAGAGATTCTTCAGGAACTCAGCTGGTTTAAAGTCAACCCACCCAGAGATGGTTACTCAAGATCACCATGAAAATGGCAAAGACTGAAATAGACAGGTTTGAGGTTTTTGCCTCTAATTGGATTTGAAGTTACAAAAGAATTATAAAGGACTAAAGAAAGAAACTAAGTCCTAAATGACAAAAATGTAAAGAGAGAAGGTAGTTAGGGACCGGGGAAGTAGCGTTTCAGCAGTCTTTATAGGATGGGAAGATAACTGGAGCGCATATCAGCGAGAGATGTGACATGGGAAAGTCTGTGACATGCAAGAAACCATGAGCTCCTCAAACGCAGAAGGACATGGATGCACTCTGATGTGATGGAGAGGAGTATACACAACAGTACTGGCAGGAAATACGAAATTATCAAACTGCAGAGAATAAAGTTGCATGTGGATTTTTGTATAAGTGGATCGAAGCACAGCTCAATCAGTAACCAAAAGGACTGATGAATGTTGAAGCCATTTAAATAAACAAGGACTATTTGTAGCTGAGGGCAGTTTGTCCTTATCACGATTGAACCAAAAATACATTTGCCCTCCAGTACTCTCCCCCACTGCCCACATTAATATAATTAACTACAGATAAAATCCTGACCTAATTGACAACACAAAAATAACTCTAAAATACACATTGAATATGTTTGGTCCAGAATTTCACCCTATTTACAGGATTTAGTTACAATGAACATTCACAAGAATGGAAACAAAACTTCAAAATAACTCTGTTAACAGAAATGAAAGAAATTCAAAGTTTCTTGTGATTGTCTTTAGAAAAAATCTATGTCCATTGTGAGGAGCTAATTCAGCCATTTTAGTTTGCCTCAGCTCTGGTTGTCTGGGCTGTCAGAGGCATGTGGAGGAGGGGTGCACATGTGCCTCTTGCAGGAGGCAGCCAGGAGTGGGGGAAGCCTCATCTCTGGGGAGACTTCGCCTGGCAACACCCCACACGAGGCAGGCAGTAAAAGGACACTATGCAGGGGCTTCTCCAACCAGGTTGCAAGAAAGTCTCCAACAACGGACAGCAAAGAAAGGTTGGACTGGACCAATGGTTCCCTGCTAGCAGGCAGGCTTTGGGAGGGGCCAGGGGGGTGTAAAAACCAACTCCATCAGGGCTCGCCGCTGCTCGCTGGGGCTCACTGCTGTTTGCTGTTGCTGCTCTCTGGAGCTCGTCGCTGCTCTCCAGGGCTCACTACTGTTTGCTGTTCCCACTCGCTCCCTCTTTTGCCCTGGCCCCAGCCTGCCTGCCTGCCTTCTGCCTCGCCCTCACACCTGTCCTGTCTTCCTGTGCTCCTGACCACCTCCCTGCCACTCGGCCCCTCGTCCTTGCCTGCATCCAACTCAGCCACCATGCCGATCCACCCATCAACAGCTGCCCTGTCGCCCCAACCCAGCCGGTCACCGCGACCCTGGTCCAGGGTCCTGGTCCTCCCGTCCGAGCACCCCACTCACCGCGTGTCTGGAGCCGTCATGCGTGAGCCGCGCCCGTGGAGCTGCGCTCCTCCGGGAGCCGTGCAGGCTCCCTCACACCCAGCCCGGCCACAGACAGGCAGCCAACACGTGCACACCCCTCCGCCACCCAGACACCGACACTACTGCCCTGTTGATAACGCCCTCTTTTTGTCTCTGTCCTCTCTCTCTCCTCTCCCACAGTCCTTTTCCCTTTTTTTTTCCTGTCTCTTCTAGCCCTCTTTAGCTGAGGCAACCCCTTTTCCCTCTCCCTTTGTTACCAATAAACGGTTCCCAGATACGACGTTTGCCTCGTGTGGCTTCATTCCGTTCCCGACCATCCGTTTTCAAAAGAACTCCTCGCAGCTCCCCGTAGTGGAAAGCGACATCCATTTATATAAGTTCACAGAAATATACAAATAGAGTAAAGTGTTCTGTACTTGAATAGCCAAAATAGTTACAGGTATTTTCTCTTTTTCAATTTAACTGCTGTGGAGTTTTTCGCCTCTCTCCTTTCGCCTCTCCCACCTGCTTTGTGGTGTCTGAACTCTTTTTCTTCTTTACTGTCACAAAGGTCAACTTTCTTCATGAGCCTCAATTCAGCGCAATCAGAAGGAAATAGAGAAAACTGCACTTGTTTTGTCAGTCATAAAGCTGGCATAGGTTCCTAGTGGCATGTGCTTGGAAGTTAAAGTCCTTCTTCTGTAAAAGAAGGATTTTCTCACTTTATGTAAAAAGAAATCAGGAGACTGAGAGAAATAGGAAGGAAACACATACAGTGCTGAGATTCTATAGAACAAAAAACCTCACCCTATCATACCTCATGAAAAAAAAATTGATTCTGACAGCTGACTTGGTCATTTGCATTCTACTATTTATATTAAATTTAATGCATCATTATAGTACATAGTAATTTTCCTAGAAAAACTGCATCCTGCTTTAAATTTTGCAAAGAGATTTCTAATAAAATAATGCATTTCTCGTATGCTTACAAACCCATCCAACAGGATCTGAACCTACATTTCCTGCCATGTTTTAACTGTCTTATACTGTTTCACTGGGTTTTATTGCTTATGGTTTTAAACAACTCTAATAGAACTACTAGGAAGTAGCCTTCCAAATGCACGCTGGAAAGCTGACAGTAAACCAGAAGAATCTACCATTTCCTGATTAGGTTGTAGCTAAACAGGAATTTAAAATAAGATTTTTTCAATAATTCATTAGCTAAAAGAATTGTTACTTCTAATAGAAATGAAACGGAGATAATAGAGATAATACAAAGCAAGGAGCAGCCGCTATGTGGTGATGAAATGGTAGTATGTGAAGGGAATGTATTTTGTGTCTCCTCACCCACGACTGTATAATACACTGAAAACTATTTTTTTTTGTGTGTTCATTGACCTAAAAACCCAAAAAGTCTTACATATTTTATTTGGTTCTGGTTTTTCTGGGTTTTGAGGGGGATTTTTTGCACTGTTTGGTTATTTTTGGAAAGGCAAAAAGGTAAATATTTTCAGTTTTATTTATACAATAGAAATACAGGAAAAAGTCAATGTAGAATTGACTAGAATTAAGTTTTGACCATCAGCGTGCCAGGAAACACTAGAAAGAGCCTCTTAATCAAAAAAACCACCTATATTTCAACAAGAAATTAATGCTCAGATGCCATCACCAGACACTCCATATCACATCTGGTATCAACTCTGCGCATAGGCAAGAACATCCCACCTCTTCTCACGTGAAGGTGTCACTGTGGAGCTACAGTCTGAAGAGTGACCACCCCATCTCCCTGAAATGTAAGTTTGCGCTCCCTTTTTCATCCCATCTTGATGCTATTCTCAATTTTTGATTCAACCGCATCGACTCTGGGATTGTCCAGGAAACCTTTGTTCATGAAGAAGAGCCTGGAGATATTGCTGAACATCACATCCCAACTGCTCTGTCACAAATGCTGATCACATGGCAAATGTCCAAGTGGCCCTTTATTGATGAATCAGTTACTGTCACATGAATTATCCTCCGTGCTGATTCAGGTAAGCATCCCTATGCTGTTAGAACTGGAAGCTTCTCTTGCCTCTGTATTTTGAAGGTCTGGGAATGCCTACCCCTCAGCAATTTCAAATATTTGTTGTTATCCAGATGAGATTTTCTGCAAGCCACAAAACACAGAAATTCCTCAAAGCAGAGAAAGAGGGTTTTGAAAGTTATTTTGAAAGTTTTTATCTGGTTCAGCAAACATGCAATGGATTCTGAACACTCTTTACTGTCTTGCAGTTCTTATGTGACTATTAAGCAGTGGACAGAGCCTCACTGGAGGATATCCAAATGACTTTAATGAATCACTTCAATATTAATCACTTTCACACAATCCTTCATGCATTCTGAAAATCTCTGATTTTGAAAGAACAGGATTACCCTGCCTACAGATGGAGGGAAGAATCCACCTTTCTTTGTCATCTTTAATGTCTTAAAGTTGCATAAATGAGCAAATCTGACATTCAACGAAGAGACGTGATAACTTCCTCTTCCTCTCTTCCAACAAAGAGAGGATAACTTCCATCCTCCAGAGTAAGACATGGATCATCTCAAACCACAGCTGATAGCAAACCCAGGTCAAACCTTCTCTCTTTGCCTTCTCCAAAAATACTGAGTATGATCTGTAGCAATAGAAAGTTCCAGCAGGAAGAAAAAGAAAGCGCCAAAGAAGGATAAAGGCAATAAATGTAGGGCACCAAACTGATGTATCAGGTTCACCATTCATCTTCTTGGCATGGTGCAGGAGATGAGGGAAAAGGGGATGCTGCTAAGGAAGAGGGGATATTCCATGTAGCTTTCTTGCATTCTGAAAATCTCTAATTTTGAAAAAATAGATCAGATCCCTTCTGATCACTCCTATCAACACCACTGGCCAACAGATGGAAAGGAAAGACTGATCAACAGGTGTGACAGGATATGAGGGACAGCAGTAACCCCAACACAGTTAATTAATACTCTTAACTTATTTAGCTACAAAGTGAAATTGCACTCTGATAGTGGCTTACTTGCCCAGTTACGTCAAAGCGAACACAATAAACTTTAAATCAACTTATTTAAAATATAACTGAAAAGCTGTTTAAGCAAGCTTAGCACACTAGTATCTCTCTTACACTCTTGTGACAATAACATGACCCAGAATCCCATAACAAAATGGAAGATTTTTGCTATTGGAACTCCCAATTATCTATTATTTTATCTATTGTAAATACCCATTCTACAGCAGCATTCTAGTTTTCACAGTGGTTTTTGGTCATAACAGCCCTTTATGAACATCCAGAAATTTAGAACTCTTCTTTAGCAATACTGACTTTTACCATTAATATTCTTCTGTTATTAGATTTGCTCACTGGCTCTAATTTTATATTTCCCACAGATGGCCAGAAATAACATGCGTGCAAGGATAAAAAGGAGGACGCAAATTTCAAAACAATGCCATAATCTTCATTGCAGAAGTGTTCGTCTAGTAATTAAGTGTGGAGCTGCACATATGGCGTCTGATTTATCCTCATATTTTCACTGATGCAAACCTGCTATGATAATATTAATGTAAATGTAACCATACCACTTTTCAGTCAGTCTGGGAGAACACAAAAGGCTATTTTTTTCTTCTCTTTTTCCACTAGTAATTGCTTTTTTTTCCACTAGAAACTGAAAGAAAGAAAGAAAAGTAGCTACAAAGTCACAAGTTTAGCTATTGCAGACTTTTCTTCTTCTCCTTTGTGTACTTAAGGGAAATAGCTACTTCCCTTAAATACACAAAGAATTTAATTCTCTTTTGGTGGATCAAGAGTTATATTCTTCTGGTTCACAATTATTTCCTCAATGTTTTCACTCACAGCAGATACTATGCTATCCAGCAAACGAGAAGTGCTTGTCTAGTGAAATATATTCAAGGCTTCTGCCCTCTGCCTAAATATCTTACACTAAAATTTAACTCCTGCTGAAGAGAAAAATTACACTGTCTCTTAACATGGAGCAACAGAAAAAAATATTTCTGAGTTCACAAAGTCCTTCCTTGTAAGAATACTTAAGAGCACACTCTAAAGTTTTTGTTAATTTTTACATACAATTACTACATTTTTCATTTCACTTTCCACTCATTTTCCACTCTTTTTTTTAAGCCCAGATCTGCCAAATTCTGACCCTTCACTTGTGAGCAGTTGTATGTCTTCTTCTGGGTGTAGGTGTATATCAGAACAAGCCAACAGGAGCAGCAGGATTCAACTCCCGCCCATAGTGTTCAGGTCCTAGAAAGCATAACATTCTATTTTCTGTACTCCAATTCTTCATAGTCTTGGGAGACTGGGTAAACTCAGAAATGTTCTAAATTAGAAATTTATGACTGGCAGTTCTTAAAAGTTACTTTTTCATATTCAAAAACTCAAAGATGAAATGTCCACATAGCGCTAATACCAGCTTTCTCTCCCACTCCCAACCCCCCCATGGTTTTCTCTGAAGTATAATTAAATTTTAAAAATATTTACTATGGAAAAGTCTTTCTCTGGGTTGTTCGTCCTCCACTTGTACTTACTAACAAACTTCAGAATTATATTTTTGCCTAGATGTACCCTTTTCAATCAGGAAATTTCCACTCTGAAGCTTCACTTCTAGGCCTCATCTTTGTAAATTAGCTGAACCTTCACAGACATTGCATACTCGTTTAAAGCAGTTTGACTCTTTTCAAGTAGCACTTGTCTATTTCATTGTGCCTTGGTTTAAGTTCCTCACAGAGGTGTTTTAACTTGTGAAATCTTACAGTTCACATTTTGTATTCCATGCAAAGTCTACATGATGAACAGTTACAAACTGTTATACATAATTAAATATGCAATCTTTAACACAAAAACCCTGGGTTTCTGAGGCCAAAAGGCCTTTTGTGAAATAAATTACTATAAAAAATAGAGAAAGTAAACCCAAAGTAAAAGATAACACAGGAAAAACAAAGTGCATAATTACTGCAGGACCTAAATACCAGAAATAGAAGAAAATTACTTATGCATTTTATCTGTCCTACACAAATAATTTCAATGCAGTTATTACAGGATTGTAAAAGAACTGATCCCTCAGACACTAGTCAAAAGCAATGAAAATTTCATAATCATAATTGGCTTACAAACCTAGTCTAAAGGCAGAACAAAGAGTGCTGAGAAGATACTTTTCCTTGAATATTCACTGATTAGAGTGAAATTCTTTGCAACAAATGGTATTCTTTCTTGACATCCCAAATTTGCTGTGGCAGGTGAATCAGTTGACTTTACCAATGGTAACCTCAGAAATCCAGGTCTAGAGAGAAATGGTGAATTGATGCTTAAAAATCCCTCAAATTACCAAATACTTTCCTTTCTTAAAAACACCAAAGTGGGTCTCACGGTTGATGGATACAAATCAATACGCCACAGAAACCTTCTGCTGCATGCTGGGATAAGAAAGCTGACATTGAAAATAAAAATTACAGTCTGAGATGTTAAGGATCTCAGATGTATGGGAAGTTTAAACTAAGTCTTCACTTCGAATACTGAAAGAAACCCCAACCATTCTGAATGGTTTTTGCAATGCTTATATATAATATAACTTTGCCACTCGTCCCATAGCTCTTTTTGGAAGAGCCCGAACTGAACAGAATCACACAATTATTAATCATTGGAAGAAACCTCTATGATCATCAAGTCCAACCATTAGCCCAGCACTGCTGTGTTCATCACAAAACACTGTCCCCAAATGATGTATCCCCATGTTTCTCGACCACTTCCAGGGATGGTGGCTATGCCACCTCCCTAGGCAGCCTGTTCTAACGCCTGACCACCCTTTTAGTGAAGGAATTTCTCTTAATGGGAAATATTTAATACTCAATACTTAAATAAAACAGAATTTGAAATTCAGAATTTCCATGCATGCATACAATCCCTTGTTCACTTTCTTCCTTAGAAAAAATAACAAAGCTACAAAAGTTCTTTTTTTAACCATTTAAAGCTTCATTATCAGCTCTTTAGGTTTTCCTCCACCATTTACTCATGAAAACTCCAGAAACATGCCCACCTTCTAAAAAATACAAGACTTAGTCACTAAAATTGGACCTTTGTCTCTCAAAAGGCAAGCAGAGAATGATAGAACTGAAATTATTAGCCATAATACTTCACATTGTTCATCAAGGAGTCAGATGCAGCATATAAATTAATAAAAGCACTCTAAATCATTAGAGTCAGCAAATTATATCACAAACTTTCATTTAAATCTCTTTATTAATGTGAGAGCTGTTCTATCTGAGAAACCACGAGAACGGGGGGGTGCTATGTTTTTATATGGATTTCTGACACTTTGGAAGTATAAATCAAATTTTCAGTATAGGTTTATTAATGATTTATATATACATATATCATGTATATTTTTACAATGATAAGCATAGCAGCCCTTTTAAAAGTTTACTTATGCATGGAAAAGATTACTGAGAGCCTAGAGCAGTAGATGAATGTGACTATCACACAGAAAAGATATAAAGGACATGAATATATTAAAATATTAGATTTTTGGTCTTTTGGGGACACCAATTTTAAGATCTGATGCTTGAAGCACTCTACTAATGTTTCAAATGTAACCTCCAAGGTGCAGAAAACCTCCCTCCACCGTTCTGACTGCACCAAGAACATAAAAATGTAGACTGTTCAAATACTTCTGTGAGAAAAATTCTACAAGCATAGAATAAGAGAATCAGCCTCTTAGACAGTAGACTAAAATGCAACTATAGCTAAGAAACACAGTTTAAATTCACTAGAAAAACTATCTTTAGTTCAGAAAATAATTTACATCATACAGAAGTTAAATCTCAGAAGTGATATTAATTATGCTTTTTTCTTTGTGTCCCAAGGAAAGAACTAAATCAGCCCATGCATTTATGTCTAGAAAAATTCCTACAGAGTCTTACTGTTTATCAAAATCAGCCTTGAGCAAATATGAAAAATCTAAAAGAGAAATATGTATTTTGTGTTTAAATACTACCATAGCACTAATTATTGCTGAGTTTCTGAATTACATGAGAATATAAAGGTAGTATAAATGAAAGACAGAAACATAACATAGGTTAGAAGACCAAAAACTTTAAAAAATAATATTTTAACTCTCCACTATACTAGCTAAGATTCATTCACCTTAAAAGGCATAGGAAATAAATGAAAAATATAATCAGCCTTCAAACTATCATAACGTGGTGCTGTGTCTTGTAGTTTATTTTAAATAAGAATTTTCTCTCTGTCAGTGGAAGAGCAGCACTGTGATGAACTGTATTTCAACTTAAAAATCAGCCCTCAAGATTAAAAACATCAATTTCTCACTGAAGCTGAGATTATGGCTAACCTTGGCTGTTGCAAGGAGAGGGAGGATCCGTGCAACTTAATTCTACTTGACAAGGACAAACCCAAAGTACTGTCACAAGGGGCTTCTCTTCTTTCTCCGTGGCCTTTCCACTGCAAAAGCTGATGATGAGCTGAACTTATGTTTCCATCTTGAAACAGGGCAGAGGGGAAAGAAGGGCTCACTGTCAAAATAAGATGCTACTTTAAAAAAAAAAATTAAATTTAATTTAAATTGTTTATCTAAACTAGAGAGACACGGAGTTGATGCATGGACCACTCAGTGGATGAGGAATTGGCTGGATGGCCAGACCCTCAGTGCTGTGGTCAATAGCTCAATATCCACGTGGAGACCAGTGACAAGTGGCGCTCCTCAGGGGTTGGTATCGGGACTGGCGCCACTCAACATCTTTGTCAGTGACATGGACAGTGTGACTGAGTGCATCATCAGCAAGTTTGCCAATGATTCTGAGCTGCGTGGTTTAGTCAACACGCTAGAGGGAAACCATGCCATCCAGAGGGACCTGGACAGGCTTGCGAGGTGGGACTGTGCAAAACTCTTGAAGTTCAACAACGCCAAGTGCAAGGTCCTGCACCTGGGTCGTGGCAATCCCAGGTACAAATAAAGGTTGGGTGGAGAATAGGTTGAGAGCATCCCTGGCGAGAAGGACAGGGGGGCGTTGGATGACAAGAAGTTCAACGTGACTCAGGAACGTGCACTTGCAGTGCAGAAAGACAAATCCTGGGCAGCAGCAAAGGAATCGTGGACAGAAAGTCGAGGGCGATGATCCTCCCCATCCATTCCATTCTTGTGAGACTCCAACTGGAGTACTGCACTCTGAGAACCCAATTATAAGGATGTGTCCCTGTTGGAGCAAGTTCAGAGGAAGGCCACCAAGATGACCAGAGGGCTGGAGCACCTCTCCTATGAAGCACCTCTCCAGGGTCAGAGAGTTGGGCTTGTTCGGGCTGGAGAAGAGAAGGTTCCAGGGAGACCACATTGAGGCCTACCGGTACCTAAAGGGCCTTACACAAAAGATGAAGAGGTACTTTTTACAAGGGCATGTAGTGATGGGATGTGAGAGAATAACTTTAAACTGAGAGTAGTTTTAGATTATATATTAGGAGGAAATTATTCAGTATGAGGGTGTCAACACACCAGAACAGCTTGCCTGGAGAAATTGTGGATGCTCCAAGCCCTAGAAGTGTCCAAGACCAGACTGGATGGACTTGAGCAACCTGGTCTAGTGGAAGGTGTCCCTTCCCATGGGCATTGGAATGAGATGATCTCTTAAGGTCTCTTCCAGTCGAAAGCATTCTTTCCTTGATAATATCAGATCTTGCACTCCTATGAGTACTGCAGAGATAACTGAGTAAATGTTTGGAAAGGACAGCATTCACCTCTCAGACCTGAGGAACATCTGTAATACACTGAGAAAATCTGCCTTTAACAGAGGTACCTGGTCTCAGATTTCTTTCAGATCTCAAATCTCTCATGAAAGGTGAATAGTTACCAAGATGTGGTATGAATGTCACATCTTATAAAAGCTTCTGCTTTTTGTTGATTTAAGACTCAAAACAGACCCTTAGGAGGGAAAAATTAGACAATGCTGCAAATGATGATGCAAAAGGAATAAAAACCTCTCCAAAATGTGACAAAATAATTCTCTTCCTCTTAAAATATAAATCCAAAAGCATTTTCAAAATTAGCAAGGTGCATCTCTTCATTTACTTAGGTACAATAGGTTATTTTCTCCTCTAGAAATAAAAAGTTGCACTACTGCAACTCTAAAACACAGATATTTGTGAAATGGTCACTCATTCATGTGCATTTAGCTTTCCATTGCACTACAGTTTGTCCTCAGAAAGTATCTACTAGTCTTTTCTGTGTATATACTAAATGTGTTTGAACCTTGCATGTTGCTTGTTATCACTGGAAGGCCATGATTGTCACCAAATACAATCCTCATTTATATAAATAATTGTAATATTAGTGCACTATATTCACTCTGTAGCAGAATCAAAAGTTGCATTTATTTTTTTGACTGCTTTTGCATATGAATCAAGATTTCTACTGATGTACCAGAATGATGTGAAAGTGCTTTGTTTTTTCTTTCTTAGCAATCATTTATGAAATAATTAATAAAACCCATAAACAAAATATATTATCAGTTATAGTGGTGTTATAAGTGAAGTTTATGAAAGAAAATACATTTAAAAAACAGGACTTGAAATGCTGAACTTTGAAACAAGTCATAATCTGCAAGCTCTTTGAAAACAAAGTTTATTTCTACTACACATCATGTAAGAATTTTCTATCTGTTTTTGTTTTACTGTTCATTGATTTGTTTAAATGTGTATAATGATTTACATGTAATTTAGAAAGACAAAGTTATTTTATAATAATAAAAATACATACAGTTAAGAGTTACAATGCAGAAAGCCTCTAAAATATTTTATTTCCTAATGGAAGCAGAAAGTATGTAAAGTAATAATCTAAAAGTTCCTATCATTCAATAAGAGAGCATTTTTAGTAATAAATAAGTTTTTTATCTGATTAAAGTTATGAGCTGCTTTCAGATTATTTTATTCCTTTTTGTAGGTATTAGGAAATTCCTTATGAAGGAACTAAAAATACTTTCAGAAAGTTTTTAATATGCTGATATGAAAATGATAATGGCTTTTACCACAAGACCGCCTATTCAGTGGTAAAAATATTTCAGATTACAATAAGCCGCACTTGGAATAAAATGAGAAGAAAGCTCTCTCTGTCAGGAAAAGAAAGAAGTATTTTAAATATCTTTCATCTTCCATCTAACATTTTCAAGTACTTTATTGCACAAAAAAGTCTTTCTGAAATCTGCTCTGAAAAGCACTGCTGGACACCAACCTCAGTTAATTCAAATGCAAATAAAATGTGAACTTCAACCTACTTCAAGCAATCAGTGCAACCATTGCCAACTCTCCCCTCATTTAACTCTTTAGAACTTCTTATTTTCTTAAGATTTGCACGACTCAGCAATGCAGCCAAGTAATTCACCACTAATTTTACATAATGACTGCTATAAAGAGTGATTAATTTAATAGACTTACTATGATCATTTCTAGGATACTAAGTGTAAATACCTGCATAAGCGTTGCTATCAAATAAAGCTAAAAATAGGTAACGAATACGCATTTCAAGTCATTCCCATCCCCACTTGGTAAGGAATCATGCCTGGCTAAACCACAGCAACCTCTCTTGGCCAGTATACTTAGCCAATATAAACAGAAGTAACAATGGCACAGAGGAAACGAGAGATACTGGCAATTAGGGAGCCTTTTTGAAGTTCTTCTGCCACAGAAACTGTGCAGAAATTTCTTCATCTGCACTGGCCTGTCCAAATGAAGACACATCTGTTACTAAATGCAACTGCTAGAAAGGAACACAACCCACCAGGACACAAGTCTTTGTAACTAGACGTTACTCAACCCAAAACCTAAAGAACTTGTAAAATAGCATGGAAGAGAATAAAGCTGTGGGTTTGACTTCTCTTGAATATTGTTCCTGGCAATAGTAACCCTTGATATGGGGGGTGTTAGAGGGAGTTTCACACAGCACTATTTTCAAAGGTGCTAGACAACCACTTCTCTTGGTCAACCCATGGCTTTCTCGATGTCTCTTTACTACAGAGAAAATATTTGATTTGCTGCTCCTCTGATAATATAAAATCGTTCTTTGTCTTTTCTATCTACCAAGAGGCAGGGAAAAGCATGCTGTATTAAATATGTATAATATCATATGAAAACAAGTTCCCAGTCTTTTCATTTGCTGACAACTATTCCCTATGCTTCAGAAGGTAAAAAAAAAAAAANAAAAAAACAAACAAAAAAAAACCCACCTTGAACTAAAAACCAGGATTAAACAGATTTACAAACAAACTTGCTAATCTATTTACTTTAAAATTATGTAGCATAACAGACTAAGCTACACTGACTAGTTAACGAATATGGTCCTGCCTTTGCTTAGAAAAACTGTAGAACAAAGTCAAGACTGCCATTTGATTCACTGCCTCCCCTTGAGCCAGTGATTCACTCCTGTGATATTTAATGTCCACAATTATCTGATAATATCTGCCAGTCTGGAGAAAAATAATCAGAATTTACTTCCTAAACTTCATTTGACCTCTTACCTTTGAGATATCAAAGCCAAGTTCAGATCTGTTAAATGGCAGAACTATTCCAATTGGAGCTCCATCTTTAGATTTGAAACTAACAAAACTGAGCAGAGCCTTGTTTTTAATATTATTTAATAGTCTCTAAAAGAAGAGTGATGAAAATTTATATTTTCTGAAATGTTATATAAAGTCACAGTTTGGGACAGCATGCATTTTTCTAAGAAAAATAAAAGTTTGGTATTTTTAAAAGACATAATTTATGTGATTGTAACAGTTCTTCTAAGATTGAATATTTCATTTTAAACAAATACTGAGGATTATTGGATAAACTCATACATACAAAATCAGAATGAAAAACTGACATGATTAGGTAGACCTAGAACACACCTAGAACTGAGCAACCACAATATTTGGGCTTTTACTGATTACCATTTGCTGTCAAAGCCTTACACCAGCAAATAACCAAGTGATCCACTGGAAGAACTAAGCTTTGGACCCCTGACAGGGTTGTGCACATGTTGATATTTTCAATAGTCCTAAGCATGTGCCCCCATATGCACACCTCTGTGTGTTGGTCAGCTTAAGAAGAGTCTATAAAGTAGCTCTTTAAACTCAAATTTTCCCTGAATCCCTGAATCCCTGTATTTGAATTCCTCCCTGATTTTGCATTAGTTCTGCAGTCAGCTGTTTGGTCAAGTGATTAACAACTTTTGTGTGGTGTTGATTAAGGACTTGGAACGGTGTGTTTTACAAAATCATATTCTTACAAGTTTACAAATATGTTTGAACAAGGTTTACTATTGCAGACCGACTTCGTCTAGTTACAACCAACAACCAAAATGGCTATGGACCACACTTAATGTATACATATATTTAGAACACCATTTTGTTGAAAAATAGCAGTGCCATTTTACCTCCTTCAGAGTATATGTGTCATTTCAAATACCCATTTTTCAAACATGATTTATCAAATAAAGCAGCCTAATACAAATGAAGGCAAAACATTATACAGAAAATACAATCAGATATAAATTTAAAAGCACAGAATTAATGTCTTAGTATCAAAGTTTATCATCTGATTAATACTGGTAAAATGACTGATCTCAGAAAGGTCAATCACTTTTAATCATGTCCTGTTAGAGATAGTCCTGTTAACTGGAAAAAGACTGTGTAGGAATAAAGACCACTCCAGTGAACAATGATTTGCAGGTTCAGGCCCTGTACAAACACTAAAAGTTTGGATAATTAGTGGGTTGGGGTTGTTCTGTTGTGGGTCTTTCTTCCGCTCAGTATTACTGTAGTGTCTGCACCACATGGCTCAAAATAACTTTTTCAAAATAATTTTGTAATGTCTACTTCAAAAAGTAAACGTCCTGAATCTCCATACCTTAAAAGCCATCATTTAAAATTATATCAAAAAATTTCAAAGCAAATTAATATTCATGTCAATGACAGACGATAAGAGCTGCCTTAGCTGATGGATAGACTGTTAATGAAGGCTTGTAACCAGTGCAAGTGCTGCGTAACAAACTTTCATTCCCTGCTGTTGAGAGAGGAAGAAGAGAGCTGTTTTACGACTGGGGAGAGGGGAAGGGGGAGAGAACAATGAAACATATTTCCTGATTCTACCCAAATGTAATGAAAGTCTTGGCACCCTAAACTACTTTCTCCTCATTTTGCTAGCTTTCAACTTTACCCATCAGTAGCTCTGTGCTGCTGCCTGATGGTTATCTTTATACTCTAGCTGATACAAACATTCAGCCAAAAGAACCCACCTTAACATTAAGGAAATGATGCAGGAGTAAAAAAAATGCCGCAATACTATGAAGCAGCCTCCTTTCATCAGCTTCATCTCATCAACAAAAGTTACTGTACACTCACAGCTACTACAACTGCTAGCACTTGTGCAGGACAACTGTGTAGAGAAACACTTGTGGTTTAGGTCCCAGTTCCTAAGAAAATTCACCACAACCAAAAGAGTATGAAGTGCTACATAATCCTGAAAAACACAGTGTGGGGACCTCATTTGCCTGCCTATTCTGTTCAGTTATCTCAGTAGCACTGGCTAGCAGCAGCAGCAGCCTATTCTCTCTGGCATCAGCCTTAATCTCAGACAGAAACCCCTGCGTGGTGCTCAGCTCTGCGTGTGCAGAAATCCCTGCATGGAGCTCAGCTCTGCGTGTGCAGAAATCCCTGTGTAGCACTGAGCTCTGCGTGTGCACAACTCTGACAACTCACAGAAGCAGCAGCAAACTCCTCAGTGAAGCAGAGCTCCTTACCAAGCTCACGAAATGCTAAACACTGCTGAAAGAAAAAGACATTACATCTGCCCACACTTCTCAGTTCTATTCAATTACTGACAACAGCAGTCCTATAAATGCAACATAATATGGTATTATTAAATCCAAGACTCGCATTTATGCCTAGCTGCAGCCTGGAAGCAGGCCTGATGTTCAGCCAACACCAAAAGGGAAAAAAATCCACAACTTTCACAGACACACACACCCCACATTGACCTTGCAGGCAGGGGTGGTGATGATCCTTTTCGTAAAGGTGCTGTTTCACAAGCTGACAGCGTTACAGTGCTGAATTGTTTGTCAAGTAACAGCGTATCCACCGTCCTTCTGTTACACTCGTATACAAGCACGCACAAGAACACAGAGCAACATGGGGCTCTGCTTTTAAATCCTCTTTAATTCCGACTTTACTCTCTACTTCCCAGAATGACCTCGCATATCCTGTCTTCCCCTAGACAGAATCAACCAGAGCTTCTCCAGTCCCCCCCAATCAGTTTTTATAAAAAGAAGGTTCTGTAATGTCTTTTGAGATATTTCTATAATATTCAAGATTTCTAGAATAAAACATTTTCAACCATTTAAAAATTACCCTGACAGCCAGTTTTCAATAAAAATAAGCCTTGAACTTTTCATTCAGATTCATCTTTTGTTTATGGAGCCCTTTTCACTGAAAGCTGCACCCCTTTTCCAATCATTGCCCCCACACTGACCTTAGGGCTAACCAAGCTTCCAACTTTGCTCTGCCTTTAATTGCCAGCTCCTCCATCCCATCCAGCACCTCGCCACCATCTACGTGATAAATATATGTGTGTGTGTGTACATATATTGGTATTGCTGCTTACCTTGTCCAAGAGTCACTAAAATCCACAAGGGAACACAGCAAAACCCCCAGCTCGACGGGTCCTCGTGCAAATCGCAAAGAGAGGCACACTTCTTCCTTTAACAAAGCCAAAAGCGGCTCCGCCGCGATCCGGTGAGCAAGCGAGCGAGCGACTAGTCCGGAGCAAACTCGGCGCGGCTCCCGTGACGGCGCTTCCCAGCGGGAGCAGGCGCGGGGAGCGGTTCCGCGGCCGCGGAGGCGGCGCGGGCGCCCTTCAGCACCCGGCGCGGCGCGGACAGC
>VYXC01002883.1:0-13339 GCA_013397175.1 Platysteira castanea
AACAATTCCGTGGGTGAAGCCATGGGTGCTGATGTCTTTGAAATGGGTCTGATTGTCTCTACTGACTTTGGGCAGCAGGTTTGTTGCAGAGCCCACACAGCCCAACTCCTGAAACAGGCAAGGGTCTGCACAAGCCTGAACTTCTGAACTTTGGGGGAAAATGACAGGTTCCAGGGGGGATATGGGGCAGGCAGTTTGGGAAGGTTGCACCTTCCTGTATCTCAGCCAGTGGGGAAAGAGGGCACTCTATGGGAGTTTGGGATAAAAGGAGGCTGTGCCCTCCAAAACCTGGAGTGAGATATCCCCACGGGCTGCGCCCCAGTGGCCTCTCTCCCTTTATTTAAATAAAATTGCAGGACTCTTCTGTCTCCTTTTTGGACATAAACCTCTGGCGTTGGTGGCTTTTCCTGCCAAGTCCATGCCTTTATTTCAAATCCACAGCAAGATCGCAGCTGCACACATTTGTTTCCAAAGTCATGTTGTCCTGCAATCACCAAACATTAAAGCCTACAATAACACCAGGATATGACACCAGAGATTTAACCACGATCTTTATTCAGCTCTTTCAAAGCAGTCCAGGGAGGCTGAAGGCTCTGCCGGCTGTGCCTGGGGCTGTGAGCACAGAGCACCAGGGCAGTGTCACCCTGGGAACCTGACACAACCTTTTAGCCACCCCTGGCCCATCCACAGCAAAGGGCAGCCACAGGCCAGGCCTTCCCCTGCCACAGAAAGGGGCAGCCAGGAGTGATTATCCCCACCCTGTTTCCTCCACCACGGAGAGTGTGACCCAGGCCTCTCCTGGAGCACAGAGGTGGCTCCTTCCCTGAAAGTCTTTGCTGCACTCCTCGTGTTCCTGAGCATCCTCTCCTCACCTGTCTCATGGAAGGACACGTTCAGCCATCCAGATAAGCTCCAAGAACTCCCTTGGACACTCAGGGTTGCTGGAGATGGGGTCTGGCTGGATATCAGCCTGAGATTTTCCAGAGCAGGTGCAGCCTTGGGCACAGGGATGTGTCCCAGCTCCTCCATCACTCCCCTCAAGCCAAACGTTTCCTGTTACCCTCAGAAAACTCATTGACAGCAGCAGTTCAGTTCCAAAGTTCAACTGCAGGGGTTTTTTGCTAAAGTCTCACAGCTTCCTTTCCCTGCTCCTGCTTCCAAACTGCAGCTCCCGAGTCTGCTCAGAGCAGCTGAACAGGGGAAGGAAGAGGACACACTCCATGTCCCTTAGCAGGCACAAATGTGCCCATGCAGTGCCAAATGCCTCCCTTGCACACAGAGATAAAACATCTACCATTCCTCTAACTGGGCTTTTCCCCACCAGAATCCATGGTGTGGGAATCTCAGTTCTGCTCAGCAGGAGGAGGCAACCCCCGTGTTACCTCTCCCACAGGTCAGCTCCTCCTGAGATACTTGCTCCTGCACCAAACTCCAAAACGTTAGTGCCACAGACTCCTGAGAGCCTGAAACGCTCCATCACACCACCAGAAATGGCCATTTGTGCCACTCAAACCCCGGACGTGCCACCAGCAGCCCAGCCTGGCTCTAGCCTTGGAATCAGGGTTGGATTCCCAGCCCACACACAGGTACAGGTTTGTCTTGATGCCTTCTCCCAGCCACCTAAAAACAGNTTGGGCTCCTCTTTTGATCCACTGGTAAAAGAGAGAAATGGGGCAATATTTAGTCATCAGGTGCTCATGTCAGACATAAAAAGCCCAGGTTTTCTTTGAAACTGATGTTAAATGCTCAAATAAAACAGTTTTATCTTTCCACTCTATTAAAGTCACCAGTACAAATGGCACACCCACATCCAGTTTGATTCCTAGATGGGCCCACTGATAGTGGAAGCATTCAGGATCCTCTAATTAATGTTACAGAAAACTGTACTTAATTACTTCTTAAGCACCTACATCTGCATAAAGTTGCATTACACTGGATACATCACCGTTTAAATCCATTACCTACACATAAATATGTATCAAATTTGCATTGCAAATGTCTTCATCTTCTGCTTTAGTAATCACAAATGTCACATCTAAATTACTCCAAAACGTGCAATTCTGGCTTACTCACCAAATAGTTCCATATTAAACAAAATATGCATTGGAGGACAAAAATACAATGAAATAGGAGGTGGAGGTCCTCAGGGGAGTGGGAATTATTACCAAAGTCACCAGAATGACTCCACTGAAATCAGCTGTCAGTGACAGCTGCCGTGACAGACTTCAGAAGACAACAGAGAAAATGCATGGTTTAGTGCTAGAAAACCTATTTACGACTGTTTTCTTCAATTTTCATCTAGAATTAGTAAGTGCTGATTTGACTGCTCAAGTGATGAGCTGGAGACAGTAAACCTGTTCTGTGGTGCCTAGAAAATTCCCACTGCAAGATCTGAGCTGGCTGTCTTCAATGCAAATGCTCACGAGTTAATACATGTAATGAATTTCTGTGGAGCACAGCACTGTCTCGTCTAAGTTCACCTGAAGCCAAGTTAATAAAAGGCTTCTTTAATTAAATGCAGCTTTCCGTGTTCTCTTTCAAATTGAACAGTCAAATGCATACACAGAGACATTGCTCTCCTCAACCCCAGCAGTCATTACAGCCTTTCTCAGCACCAGTCACGGGCACAGAAAAGGGTCAGCCTGAGCCCTGTGCCACGAAATTATCCCTTAAATGCTGCCATCCATCACTGCTGGGTACAGAACCAGGGAAACCCTTCTGAGCTGGACCTTCTTGGGCTCTTATCAACAACAGGGACACTGTCAAATGCGGATTCCAAGGTTTTCAGCTGGGAATAACAAAACGCCCAGCTGCAAATGCTCTTGGATCCTGCAGGACGGACAGACAGGATCAGGCTGCTCCGGCTGCATTCCCAAATCAGCCTGGCAAGCACAAAACAGCCGGAGCAAGGCGAGGGCTTGGCTTGTTGGGTGTGCTGGGAGCCGTGGGCAGCAGCTCTGGCTGCTCCGACAGGCAGGTGGGGACTGCCTGTGCATTCCCGGGCCTGTCTAATTACCCTGTACATTAGCACAGCCCTGCCAGGGGCACAGAGACTGACGGCCTGTCCCGAGTTCCACAGAGGAGCAGGTGCTGCCTCTGGAGCAGAAGGTGAGGGGTGGCAAACAGCAGGAAGCCAATACCCTCACAGCAAATCTTGGGGACGTGGTTGAAAATCTGTTCCACGAGCTGCATTCCGCGCCCTGCAGAGGGGATGAGGAGGATGCACCAGCTCCACAAGCATCAGAGAATTACAAGGACAGCCCAGAAGCCTCTGCTGGGGTAGCACACACATCCTCGTGCCAGGACTGGATGCAGGATTGCTGGAGGCTCCCCCGTTCACCGAGCTGTGCTGCCAACTCCATGCTTCCCCTGCAGCACTCCTTACAGAGACTCCACTCCAGAGAGAAATGCCCTGCTCCCTTTGCACCTCAGGGCTCTGAGGAGGGCTGGGGGTTACTGCACAGCAGCTCCTTCCCTCCAGCCAGCACAAGCTGCTCATCTTCCCTGAGAGCCTCCTGAGTGCTGCTGTCCCCACGCCTTTCCTCACTCCCAAATAAATGGTGCCTGTGCTCTAACCAAGACACCCATGTAGGAACAGCTCCTGCCAGGGGGTTGGAGAGCAGATAATCCATGTCAGCAGTAAACAGCAAGCGAACAAAATTACTCCTCCATTACACACCTGGAGGTAAATTAAGAAGTCCATCAGCACACGTCAAGCAGGAAGATCACAGGATGTCCCATCCCTGGCAATGTCCAAGGCCAGGCTGGACAGGGCTTGGAGCTACCTGGGATAGTGGAAGGTGTCCCAGCCCATGGCAGGGGGTGGAACGATCCCTAAAGTCCTGTGCAGCCCAGAGCCCTCCCTGGCTCCGCAGCCACGGGCAGCCCCTACACATAGGCATGGACACCCAGGGCCGGCCCTCCTGCCCGGGCCAGCCCGGGCCGGGCCAGCAGGGGGTACCTGGGCCTGGCAGCCGCGTCAGCCGCGCACCAGCAGTGACAGTACATGGCCCCTGCGGCCAGCAGCAGCGCCGTGCTGCCCCAGCCCACGAACAGCGCAGCGCCCAGCTCCCGCTTCAGCGGCACCGGCACCTCGGGGTCGTAGAAGTCCCGAATGATGCTGCCCCCGGTCCAGGACACCGGGATCAGGACCAGCGTGCCCGTGAGCAGGAAGGCAACTCCGGCTGCCAGGATGAAGATGCTGATGCCCCGGGCGCCCTCCTTGCCGCGCTGCGTGTACTTGACGCCGGCGATGGCCATCAGGAAGGAGACGATGGACAGCCCCACGGCCACGCACATGAGGGCCCGGAAGGCCTCCAGCGGCGGGGGCAGCGCCAGCACCGAGTCGTAGAACTTGCACTGCAGCCTGAGGCCCAGCTGGCTGATGCAGTCCATCCACAGCCCCTCCCAGATGGTCTCGAACACCACGATGTTGCCGTCCATGTAGGCAGAGACCCTCCACTGGGGCATGGCCGTGGCTGCCAAGGTGCCCACCATGCCCACGCCGCCAAAAATCAGCCCGGTGATCTGGAGCACGCAGCAGGCCATGCTGCTCCCAAACCTGCTCCCAAACCTGCTCCGGCTGCTGGCCCGGGGCTGCCAAGGTCACTTACTCACACAAGCCATGGACAGCACGAGGAGGAATGTCTTCTCTGGCACTTTCCTCGTGCAGCAGGCCGGGTTTCTCGGGACAGGCTCGCTCCAAGGTTGGGTTTCTCAGGTGAGGCTCACTCCAGTCCGGAGTTCAAACAGGTGGAAATCCATTCCTGACTGCTCCAAGGCCCTGCTATTTATTTGCTTTGAAATCCCCTCTGACTGCAGCCCATCAAGCCTGACAAGTCTGCAGCCAATGGCAGCCTGGGAGAGGTGTGGCAGGGCTGATTTCACTGCCTCTCACAGGCTGTCTGAAGTGCTGCTCTAATTAAGCAAGTGGCAGGGATTCAATTAAAGGTGCCTAATTGCAGGGCTAACCATTTCTTAACTGCAAGATTGCAGCTCTGTTGAAATTCAGTACAGAAAGACTGAACTTCCGTCTGCTAAAGTATTGTTTAAATTGGGTCATTACAGTTGTTCTTACAACAAAAGTGAAATTTGGAGTGGGCTTGTTTTCTAAGTGCTGCAGCCCTGGGAAAACATCTGATTATTATATTCCTTTAAATCAAGCCAGGAGGTACTTGGTGTAGCCCTTTAATGTAGATTTCTCACTTTGATCAAATACAAAAGTCTAATCACAGTATCAGACAGGTACAGGAAAGTCAAGTATTCCAATCAACATGAAAGCTCCGAAATTCACGAGGGTGACAAAGCGGAGAAGTGGCTGAGCTTCACAGCTCCTGCTTTTGACTCGGGAGTAAGGGCACAGCCAGGAGATAATCCTCCAGGAGGATGAGAAGGACAGCGTTGTCACTGTGCTGCACAGCCGCAATCTTCCCCGGGTGGGTGGCTCTGGGGGCTGTGCGCAGTCGGCGGATGGGAGAAGGGTGCAGGGGGTGTACGGCACCAACCCCCAGCCCCTCCCACAGACGCGCACAGGTCCCTGCAAGCCTGGACAAACACACATTGCAGAGGCTGATCTGCCTCGGGCAGCCCGGGAAGAGCTGCTGCACTCTGGCTTTGGCTGCTTTCTTCTCCTGCCTGCCCTGAGACAGTGATGGATGACGACAGCTCACGGGCGGGGGTGAAGTTGGGTGTGCTGCTGCTTACTCCAGCCCTTTGAACCAGTTAAAAAAGAGAAATTAAAATAAAATTGGCCCACTAAAAGCAATAAAGGCCCCTAGAAGTGCTGTTGAAGAAAGGCATATTCTGGGGTTTTTTTGCTTGTGGACTCTGTGTGTTTGGAAATATCAGACATTGCCTTTGATGGTATTAATTTAATTACAGCCTTAGGTGCCTACACAACACGTTCAAAGCCAAAGCTGAACCCATGGAAAGGGAATTGTCCACCCAAACCACCCACAGCCCAGCTACTCCTTGGAAGGAAGGAAGTGCCAGATAATGCAAATTATTCAGTATAATGTTACATTTGTGTGTGGAAAATGCTCCCAATGGATCTGGGCAACTTCATTCCAAGTCTACAACCAGGAATCTGGAAAGAAAAAAAATGTCCTCAGCTGAGGTGTGAAACACAGAAATAAATCCGTCATCAGGTTGGTACTTAGAGGGAAAGGAGATTTACATCACTGCAGACAGAAAAGAAGAACCCTGTGATGCAGAAACCTGAGGCACTTTGCTCCATGCCACAAAGGAGGTGAAATCAGGGGTCAGAGATGGGTCTAAAAGAAGCTCCCTTCCCTTAGAAGAACACTGCACACAAGACCTGTGCTATTTAACTTGAGTCCAGTCTCCATCCACCTTGCTGGACTTCTTTTACCTCTTGAGTTCCCCAAACTGGTTTTTTGGATTTCTTATTTTAACTCCAGAACCAGAAATCAATTTATGATGGAAAATCTCTCTTAAAACCAGCATTTAAATGCCATTTTTTAAAACAGAAAAACTCTTTGTGCAGCGTTTTCAGGCAGGCAGCTCCCGGAGGTGTGCACAGCTGGAGCACAGAGCATGCCTAACGCCCCGAATCCATTCTCCTGGCTGCCCCATCTCTCAGGAGTGCTGGGCAATAACTCTCCCTTGGGTGCCCTGGGAGGGTCAGCAGTTGAGGCCATGCGGAAAATCACCAGGGTCTGGTTTGCAGAGAAGATGAAAACTGCTCGGAGAAATTGGATTAAAACACAGCAATGCACCCAGGGAGGGTAAAAAGGCTGAGTGGGGCTCATCTTTAGTGGGAATCAGCCTTTGGTGGGTGACATCCTGTGCAGGTGTCAGCAGGAGAGGGGACTCTGCTGCAGGGCCAGTGGCAGGATGGTTCCTGTTGTTGGAACCTGAGGGGAAGGAGGCAGCAGAGGAAAACCACCAAACGGCCGCTTTGGAAGGCAAATTTCAGAAGTTTAAAGGAGCTTTACAGCTTTCCAAAGTGCACAGGAGACAGGTTGGAAAAAACCCAAAACCACTATGAATATCTTGGAACTGGAAAGCCTCCTGAACCTCTCCAATGCCAGTGAGTCCCTGACTTCACTAATCCATGGGAAAAAACACCTTTTGCAGGTAAATCCCATGTTTGGGTCAGCCTGGAGGGGGCTCTTACTGCCCTGTACCCCCGGAGAGCTGCAGCTCCACTGAAGGGCTCTCAGAAAGAGAGGCTTGGCTGGCTGAGGCACGCCCAAACCTCCCTGAACAGCACCTCTCCCCTAGAGCAGAAACCACAGGAACTGTCCCAGGGTGGGCATGGCAGGTACCACGGATTTAGTGCCAGATGTGAGGAAATAAAAGGAAATCCCTGCTTGCACCTGACTAGACGTTGGAAGCCTCCTCTCTCTGCATCATGCCTCTGCTGTGCCATTGGAATGCTTCCCTGCCTCAGGAGGACAAGACCAGTTCTTATGCAAACACGTCCACCCCAAAATTTGCCTTCAGAGAGGAAGATGGGCAACTGAGGGAGCACGTAGCCTTTACACCTCATCCCTCCTTGGATCCCTCTCAGATTTACATTTGCTCTTCCCTTCAAATCAGGATGTTCATTTGAATCTTTCCCTGGGGCACCGCCTTCTGTTCCCTCTCTGCCTCTTAAAGTGCTGATGCCCCTTGAAAAGGAAGAAGTAGAGCATCCCCAGCCCACAGGATTAACAGAACCTGTCAACGAGCCTCAGTGGTTAATTAGTTACAGCCATCAATAATGTAAGCACTGAACTGCCTCCCCGAAAGCAGGATTAATTCCTCTTCGAATAACCTCTCTGTACCTTGAATTTCGGAGTGCTCATCCATACACATGCACCTATAGAGAGCGAGAGGCTTTAATCCTGTACAAATGTACAGCCATTACACCCAGAGCTCATGATGTGCCCTCACCAGCAGCACAGAGGTTGGCTGTGCTGCAGCCTAACGAGCTGAGCTTGGGGTTCACTAACGCTCCTGGAGCAAGCAGATACACAGATTTCTCAAAGGCACGCTCCGGATCGCTGCTCAGAGTTCCAGTGAAGTCTCTGCAGCTCCCAGTAACCCAGGGAGAGCCTGGCGTGGGCTCCCTGCATCCCTCCCGTGGGCAGGGGCTGCCCCTGGAGCCTGCTCTGCCAGTGAACCCTGCTGGGAGTGCACAGACACAGAGCAGGCTTGGTGCTGTCTGCCACCTTTTGTTTTGGAAACGCCTGTGAGTGGCACCAGCTCCTTCCTGCTTGTGGCTTTCCCTCCCCAGCCATCACCTGCTGGGTTAACCACCTTGTTTTTGTCTCTGTGCAGGGCTGCTCAATGAAACCACACCACTTCAGTGGCTCCATCGCTTCCCGTGGTATTTTGGTTGACTGCTGCATCTCGAACTTGCTGTTGAGGCAAAAGGTGATCTCAACTCTGGTTTTCCTTCAGGAGGAAATGGCCTGAAGCCAACAGAGGCCTTTTTATTTCTGCTGCCTTCAATTCTGCCGCCTGTGCTTCTGTTACCAGTTTTTAATGTTAAAAGATGAAAGGGCACCTCCCTCCCCCTCTCTTCCAGCGTGGCACATTTTGGGGTGAAAGGAACACCTGCTCTGCTTAGAGAGGGATTATCCCTGGTCACTTGGGCGCTGACCTCCATCTCCAGCTCTGAGGCGACCCCTGACTGACGCTGGAATTGTAAGGAACTCACATTTATTTTCTGTCACCTCCTCCGGCACACCTGAAATCCCCAGCCTGACAGAACTGCCCGACTCTTGCTGGTGTTCCATGCCTGATGGATCCTGTCTCCTGGACACTGAGGATCCCGCCTGCAGTGTAATGAAACCCTACAGTAATCAAATATTAAACACTCCTCCAAGTATTTAATCCACCTGAACCGCTGCAGGCTTTTACAAGGAATCTGTCACCTCCCCGCCTGCGCACGGGGAGCAGCACAACCTGACAGAAATTGAAAACTGCTGCCTTACTCTGCTGCTTACAGGCAGCACCTCCCAGTGTATTTGGGGGCTGCTGATGGCCCTGCTGACACTGAGCTGTTGCAAATGCAGCAAATTCCCAGGGCAGCACTGATGGTTTTCCTCGGTGCCAGCAGTTAGGCTGCGGCTGGGTGGGGCTCAGGGGAACTGCGCTATTTGCAGGATTTAATGGCTGGAATGAAAGAGGAAGAGAAGGTAGATTGTGGCAGCGATGGCCTATAGATAGGTGAGAGGCAAGGTTTGTAGAAAGAGGTGATAGCTTTTATTAGACTGCCTGATGCTCTTAGGAACAAGGTTTTAGGCTTAGACTCCCAAGATTGGTTTTGGAGTTCAGCATCACAATAAACCCTGAACTAGAGCTTTCCAGTAGCCAAGCAGTGCTGGGAGCTAAACCAGTAGGTCTCAAACCATGAAGAAAAGGGGTTTTTCCATCTTTCCTAGTCATGGTTTGGACACCTCCTGTCCAATCCCGTCTCCCTCGTGTTCTGTCCTCTCCCAAGCCCACGTCCTGAATGTAATTACACTCCTAATTTCCACCTCCAAAATAAACCCCAATAACGTGTGCTATTTACCTCAACGATGTGCTGGGAGTTAGAGGGCTGGAAGTTAGGGAAAGGAAAGGAAAAAAGATGGCAAAGAGTCTGATGTGTGCAGACTGACTTTAAAACAAGGATAAAATGGAGGAGAAGGAGGTCTCAGGAAGCCTGGTGCTGTTGTGTTCCTCCTGAGAGGAACAGGGCTCACAGAAGATGGAATTGAAGGATCATTAGGATGAGAGCAGCTGCATCTCTGCACAAGGCCATTGCCAAGGAGGTGAGAGTGCCTGGAGCAGCCCGGGAGAACAGCTCCTCTGATCCTGGTCACGTTATTCCTTATTAACTACACTGGACAGCTATGGGGTGGGAATGTGGATGAGGCTTAAAAATTCCTCAGGAAGCAAATGGAAAGTAAAATGAAATGCAGCATGGAAGTAGCAAAAAATAAATTCAGGCTTTGTTTGATATCATTTTTTAGGAAGTAAAAGTTGATAAAATTGAATCCAGTTGGACCTTATGAAAGCATCTGGCACAGCAGTGGGAAATCAGCAGAGGCACTGGAGGGATGGCACAGAGTAACAGGAGCCTCATGGGGAGGCAGAACCCACGAGTCAGTGAGGCACCAACAGGCTGTACTGCAAGGAGAGCTACCACATTCCTGTTTCCAGACAGATTTCTGCTGCTGATGGAGCCAGGGATTTCTCCGGGGTCTCATCCTACTCCCCTCAGGAATCCAACAACAAAGGAGGAACCGCAGCCAGGAATTCTGCACTAGACCCCAGCTGGGGATGTGCTGCCGGTGGCTGAGCCCCAGAGCCGGGAATGAGGGAGCGCAGTGCATCCCCCACACCCTGGGAAGGGCTCTCCTGCCTCTGGGAACACTGACCCGAGCTGTGATCACCTGCAGGGAGTGTGCTCCCATCCCCCTGGGATCCTCTGTGAGCCTTCCCCTGGGATCCTCTGTGCGGCTTGGGGCAACAAACCTGGAAGGGGAGAGGAGAAACAGCCAAAAACAACCAGAGGGGGTAAATGAGTGTGGGGAGGAATGTGAGGAGAGTGACAGAGAGGAAGGAGCTGGAGGTGATGAAGCTGAGCGAGAGGGGCTCGAGAAGTCGGGAGGTACCAGGAAAAGCTTTCTGGTCTAAAGGGAAGCTGCAGACTGTGGGAAGGAAATCATGGAGCAGCCTCAGTCTGCAGTGGGGAGATTCAGTTCAAGCTTCCTGAAAACACTTTCTCATGAAAATGATTATTAAGGGCTGGGATAGATTCCTAAGGCCACCGCAGAACAGCCACCTCTGCAGGTTTTAGTGCAGGAGCAGCTCTCAGGAGCAATCGGGGCATATTTGTTCACTGAGAAGAGCACGGGAGCACCTCAGAGAGATCAGCTTTTCTAGAGGGAACTTCACCCACCTGAGCCAAACGAGCATCTTCCCCTCTGACCTGCAGGGTGCCTCCATTTGTGCACCTGGAAAGGCTCCACTTCCACGGAATGTGTGCGAGTGCCCAGCGTGCAGAGCCAAGGGGCACAGGGCAGAGCCCCTTGGCTTCATCTCTGAAAGCAATGCTGCTTATTCCCCAGGTGATTGCTCTTGTCCCTAAGCAGGAAAAAGGGTTTCACATCATAAACTCACAATGAAATACTTAAAAAGTCAGTCAAAATCTGGAACAGGACTGTTGTTCTCCATTAAACACCACAAATTGAATTATGTTCCCTATTGAGTCAAAATTCCATCGATTCTGTGGGTCTGGAGTTACACTTTATTACTGGATACAACATTCTATCAAAATATTGCTACTATTGATTGGTTTAGGTCATTCATTAAATCAATTTGTCTGGAATTACTTATTTCTCACTAGGCTTGGTTTCTTTACATTGTTGCTTATCGGGGCAGGCATGATCTTAATATGAAAAATATAGTTTAGCCTGTTTTAATGGGAACTGTGAGTGAGTACTATGGTTGCTTATGTTCCTTATGCCTACAAACCACGCTGGTGTGAGTGGGTCTCAGCAAAAGTCTTGGCCTGATTGTACAAAAGACCCTTAAAAAAATCAAATATATACATATATAAATATATATAAAACAGAGTCCTGTGGCAAGCAACCAGCACAGTGCTTGTGGTCTGTGCAGTGCTGGGAAATGCTGTAAGCCACGAGTCTGCTGCCTCTGAAAGAGGGTGGTGAATGAGTTTGACCTGTATGGGTTACAAAGGAAATATTAACTTCCCCTGAAAGGATGATAATTAGGAGGTACACAGAGAGCTGTGTTTATTCTCTGAAAGGAAGGATATTTTTTCATCTATTTCAGCTTACCTTCCTCTGCTGGGTAAATTCTCCATGCAACCCTCCATTAAACCTACAGTAAATCAATCCCTTAGTGAATGCCTTTCTTTTAAGCCATTATTATCTTGTCTTTATTCACTGTTATCCCTTCTTTCCCAGGCAGGAGAAAAACCCCCTCAGCCGCTTAACTCCTCTCCTCATTGCAACAGGCCAGACTTTCACACCGTGGTGTCATTTTAAGCCCTTTATTACTGTTTGTCATATAAAACGCACCCCAAAGCAAAAGCAGAGTCACACAAGGAAAAGCTAGTCCAAGGTACTCCAAAATACTTATTGCTATACTCCTATACTACCTCTTCCAAGGTATTCCAAAATAACCCAAATTACTACCAAAATAACCCATGGTACTATTAAAATAACCCAAGGTACTACCAAAATAACCCAAGGTATTATTAAAATAACCCAAGTTACTACTGAAATAACCCAAGGTATTATTAAAATAACCCAAGTTACTACTGAAATAACCCAAGGTACTCTTGCCGTATCCTGCAGTAGTAGGAGGGAGGAGAGAGAGATCCAAGAGGCAGAGAATGGTGCAGCAAGACTGATTCATTAAATTATTTCCCAGCTCTTTTATAGACCTTTTTCTTCATAGCCTAATTGGTTAAAGGAGCAGCCACCCCCTTGGGGTGATTGGCTCAAGTTCTAAAAGATCCTTTGGGAGAGTATTTTCCTGCTGTACTATAAACAGTCTGCAGGTGTTCACAGTTTACAGAAACTCTACTGAGAGCTTCTAGGAGAAAGAAAAGTTTCACACGGGACAGGAGAGGAGAGAAGTTCTTGCTGCAGCATATTTGTATCCACAAAGGTACTACCAAAATAACCCGAGTTACTACTGAAATAACCCGAGTTACTACTGAAATAACCCGAGTTACTACTGAAATAACCCAAGTTACTATTAAAATAACCCAAGTTACTACCAAATGCACCCAAGGTGCTACCCCAAGCCCTGCCCTTCCCTGTGGCTGTGTTCTGCAGGTCTGTCCGTGCTGAGGGAGGGCCCAGGACCAGCAGGGAGACACTGGTGCAGTTCTGGGTTCTGCTGAACCAGGAATATTCCACCTCAGCTGGGTGGCACGGTGCCCGGGAAAGCAGAGCCAGCTTCTCCTCTGCTCCCAAAAGCACTTTTGTGCTGGTGCTTTGGGGGGAGTTCTGCAGAGACAGGGTCCAGGGACAAAGCCAATCTAAAGGATGCAGAGAAAGCAACCCCAAACCCAAAACAGCTCTGCAGGGGACGAGCAAAGCTGCAAAGCACCATTTCAGAGGGAGAAAGGAGACCCAAATCTGCCAGCACCTCCACATACATAGCTCTAGACATTCCCCGTGCTGCACACGGAGCTGTGGGAAGGGGCAGGATTCCAGAGATACCCACGTGCCTAAAGGATTGCACATTCAGCTCCTCAGGATGGGATTTAAGCCACGTAACAATTTGTTTTCCTCTGCAGAAGTCAGCAATTTGCCTAAGGTGGAAGTGCAGTGGGAAGCACTGGTGCCCCAAAACCTGTGAG
>VYXC01002883.1:24980-37476 GCA_013397175.1 Platysteira castanea
ATTATTATTATTATTATTATTATGCTGTTGAGCTTACATCCCATCAGCTTGCACGAAAAAGGATTTGATCTTAATATTCTCCAGCAGTTCCAGCGACTTCCAAGAAGCTGCAAAGTTTTAATCAGAATGATAAAGGGATTTCTTTATTTTTAGAAGGAAGCCTGTGGGTTTGCTCTAACAGATTCTGGGAAAGGGTTTCCAGGCAGCTGATGGAAGGGGGGATGCAGGGGCAACAGGGTTTGGCACCCCAGGGCTCTCCACAGGCCTTCACTGTCCCCAGGAGAGAACAAAAAATGTGAGATTCCTGTGTTTCCAGGGATTGCCCCCAGCAGCAACACTTTTTATTGGATTTTATTGCATTTCTGCCCACGGCACCCAACCCAGCATCAACGCTGAAGCACCCAGAGGAGACAGAAATAACTGTGCACCCTGTGGTGTCTGAGTGGCAATAGTGAGCAAGCTCCATTTCCCTCAGCACTGTAGAACAAGAACCATCACTCACCTCACGTTTAACTCCCTCTGGTGTGGCACCGCAGCTCCCGAGCCTCAGGAGTCCAGAAAATGCACCTGGGCTGCTGCTGCTGTGGGGAGAGCACGTCCCAGGGAGCTCCTCCAACACCTGGAGCTCTCTGCTGGAGCAGGAGCAGGGAGCTGAAGGGTCATTGCTGCCGTGAAACCAGTGGCTTTCCAAAAAAACTCCTTCCAAAGAGCACAGGCAGCCTGGAAAGAGATTAAAAAATGCAAGGTTTGGACGGGCAGTGTCAGTTTGAGTTCCTGTTCTGGGGAAGAAAGGTCTTCCCCCACCTCAAATGGCAAGGGTAGGGAAATCTGCCTTTTTCCCCCCTTTTTTTGGGAATTAGACTCCAGGAGTGCCAGAGGAGGGAGGGAGAGAGCCCAGGGCAGCCCTCACAGCAGATCATTGGCAGGGCTCTGTGAGGAAACAGCCAAGGAGCTGGCTGCTGACAATACTGTTTCTAAATTCATATTTACATACACACACACNCAGGTGGCCTGGAAAGAGATTTAAAAATGCAAGGTTCGGATGGGCAGTGTCAGTTTGAGTTCCTGTTCTGGGGAAGAAAGGTCTTCCCCCACCTCAAATGGCAAGGGTAGGGAAATCTGCCTTTTTCCCCCCTTTTTTTGGGAATTAGACTCCAGGAGTGCCAGAGGAGGGAGGGAGAGAGCCCAGGGCAGCCCTCACAGCAGATCATTGGCAGGGCTCTGTGAGGAAACAGCCAAGGAGCTGGCTGCTGACAATACTGTTTCTAAATTCATATTTACATACACACACACGTATGTATGGCCCACATGTCTATTTGCTCAGAACACACCTGCAGGGCACTGGCAGCAGCCCTACAGCCCAAATCTGGGCCCTCGGGAATGCCAGGAACAGCTCCCACCCCCCTGGCACAGCCCAGCCCTGCCCGCAGCTCCCTGAGGCACCATTTGCTGGATTGGTTACACGGCACCCATGGCAAACCTACATTAGCCATCCACAGAGAGGCTCAGATTTTGGCTAAGGATTAACTTAAGAGTTTTTATGTGATGCAGGCAAATCTCCTTTGGCTTTGTGAGACTCTAACCTCCCCAGGTCCGAGGGAATTTACTGCACAGAAATCGGCTTTTCCCCACGCTTAGAGCGTGCACAAGAATATTATAAACCATAATTCTTCATGATCTACTCGATGCTGGCGTGCCCCAGTTCCACCAGATCCTGGAGATTTGAACTTCACACTTCTATCGCTGCCCGTGGTTGTATTTATTGCTGTTCCCAACTTACCTAAAAAGGATTCCCCAAGGTTTTTGTTTATCTTTCAAAGCTTCCTCTAGAAGAAGAAGTACCAACACTGATGACCAGAGAAGGAAGTTCCCTGTGGACTCCCACGAAGGATTTTCACCCCTGCTGACTCCCCAGACTGTATTTTTGATGGGAGATTTTAACCTGCTGAACCAGAAGGACTTTGGGAATGTCTTTGATGCAGACCCTGATGTTTTTGGCAAAGAACAGCAATGGGATGTGTCAGAAGTACCAACAAGCCCCTGTGCAGTTCTCCCGTGGGACTGCACCCCACGGAGGCTCCCTCTGCCTGCCCAAAGGCAGGAACAGCCTGTCCGTGCACAGCTGGATCCCAAAAACCTGGGCAGGGCTGGCAGGGCACCAGGCTGCTCCAACCCCCTCACCCAGGGACTGCCAGGAGAGCACCCTCCCTGTGGGAATTCCTGCCTGAGCCTCGTTTGGGACATTTCTCCCAGCATTTTTTAGGAGGAGTATCTGAGGGATGTTTTGTCAGCCACCTTTGTTTCCTGAGCCAGGTCCCAAAGGTTGGTCCCTTGTCCAAAAACCTCCTCTCAAACCATGGATGCCACACGGGCTCAGTTTGTGGCAAAGCAGGTCAGAGCCTCAAAAGCTGTGCCAGGGGAGGCTCAGGGCGGACATCAGCAGGAATTTCCTGATGGAAAGGGTTGTTAAACACTGGAAGGGGCTGCCCAGGGAGGTTTGGAGTGCCCATCCCTGCAGGTGTCCCAGGAAGGGCTGGAGGTGGCACTCAGAGCTCTGGGCTGGGGACAAGGTGGGCACTGGGCACAGCTGGGACTCGATGGGCTGGGAGGGCTTTTCCAGCCTCAGTGATTCTGTGATTCTGCAATGGTTCCACTTCCTGCTCCCCCTGTATCTCTTCCAAGCCACCAGTTTGTGTGGGAGTCCTGGGAGGGCTCCTGCTGCCCCCTGTGCCCACAGCACTTCCCAAGGCATTTGTTTGTGCTCGCTCTGAGCAGGGGCTGTGCCAGGGAACAAAGAGCCCTGCATTACACAGTTTAAAGCCTGGAGGGGCTGTGCCAGGGAACAAAGAGCCCTGCATTACACAGTTTAAAGCCTGGAGGTGCTGCCTCTGTTGATTCATGCTGCTGGTGCCCTCGCTGTGCTGTCAGTGTGGGGTTTGTGAGCACCCTCCTCACTCAGTGCAGTCAAACCCGGGCCCTGCTGCTTTGCTGGGTGCTGGAGCCCTGCTGCATTGGTTGTGATGTGCTCACAATAAATGGAATTGTGTTTTAGCTGGGTAGGGGAGCCGGTGGGGGTTGTTTTGCTCGCTAGGAAACAAATTTAATGGAGCTGTTCCTTAGAGCCATGGAGCCAGAGCGTGCTGGGGGTGGTGCCAGGCAGGTGCTGCAGGTTAAGTGCAGGCAGAGGACACGGCAAAACCACAGGAGGTTCCCTGATTTGTGCAAATACACCTGCCCGGGGCTGCTGCTGCTGCCCCCACACCCTGCCTGGCATCCTGGGGTGCAGGACCCAGCAATTTCACCACTCCCCACATCCCCAGCCCTTGCCTCAGCTGTGTTCCCTTCTGGTTCTGAACCAGAGGGGACGAGGGCTGTGGGTTTCTGGAGCTGCTTTCTCCATGAGCCACTAACGATGGGTTATTTGTTCTGCCTCTGCACTCTGTTGAGGGGACTGCACGCAGATTCTCCTGCACTTCCCTTCTTCACGCTGCACAGCTCCACAAAAACATAAATCCCTAACTCAGAGGAGATTAAATGAGATTTGGGAGATGCAAGGTCCCCCAAAAGAGCAGGAAACAAAGCCCCTAATCAGTGTAGTGTGGCCATGGAAGACACTCCAAAGGAGTTTAAAGCCACGCAATCCATATTGATGAGGCAGCGTTTTGCAGTCACACCTCTGTCCCTGCTTGCCTCTGCTGGGTGCTGAGGAGCAGCACCAGGCACAGAACGCACGGGAGCCACCCCTGGGAAGAGCCCCTCAGTCCAGCACCATTCCCACGGCTTTGGAGGGACACGGTGGCAGATCCCGGGCGCCTGGGCCAGCTGCCTGTCCCACCTTATGGCTTCTGTGGGTTTTTAAGATGTTTTATGGCTTTTTCTTGATCTTAGAAAGTCCCATGCCAGAGCCAAGAAAGGTCAGAGACGCCTGCGGGTTCGTGTTCAGGTTGTTTATTGTTTCTTCTCTCTCCGTGTCTGGAGCAGGCACAGCATGAGCTGCTCCACCGAGATCCNCCCTTCTCCTGTCCCAGGAGGGACCCCCCTGCACTGATGCTTTGCTCCATCGCCCGCTCTCCTCTCCCTCTGAGCTGGGCACACAGCCCGAGTTTGGGACCTGCCTCCCGCCCCACGCCAGTCCCTGGGGTGTAAACACAGCTCCTCCGTGACTCAGAACCCTCTCTGCTCGTGGTTAAGAGAGCACAGACCTCTCCTAAGCTGCGGGCTCACCTGAGGGAAGGACATGGCTGAAATAACCCTGCAGTGGTGACCCAGCCCCACCGGCTCCCGCTCCTCCTCGGGGCAGGAATGTGTTTGTTTCTGGACCTGCTTCCCAACAAAGGGTCGGACCGAGCTGCAGCGTGGCCCCTGATGCCCTTGGCTGCTGCTGGTGCTCGGTTCCCGGGGCCAGGCTGGCACTGATCCCCCAAAACCCACGTGCCGTGGGTCCCCAGTGCCCAGCTCCGAGTGCTGCCAGGCACAGCTGCTCCCGCNTAAACACAGCTCCTCCGTGACTCAGAACCCTCTCTGCTCGTGGTTAAGAGAGCACAGACCTCTCCTAAGCTGCGGGCTCACCTGAGGGAAGGACATGGCTGAAATAACCCTGCAGTGGTGACCCAGCCCCACCGGCTCCCGCTCCTCCTCGGGGCAGGAATGTGTTTGTTTCTGGACCTGCTTCCCAACAAAGGGTCGGACCGAGCTGCAGCGTGGCCCCTGATGCCCTTGGCTGCTGCTGGTGCTCGGTTCCCGGGGCCAGGCTGGCACTGATCCCCCAAAACCCACGTGCCGTGGGTCCCCAGTGCCCAGCTCCGAGTGCTGCCAGGCACAGCTGCTCCCGCCGGACCACGGCAGCGCCGGCGTGGCCATCCAGGCTGCCCACCCCACTGCCCTCCTCCCTGCGGGATCCAGGGCCCCGAGCCGCTCCCTGCTGCCTTCCCTTGTGCCCTGCTGGCAGGGACAGCCTGGGACAGCCACGGGGACAGCCACAGGGACAGCCTGGGACAGCCACGGGGACAGCCACAGGGACAGCCTGGGACAGCCACGGGGACAGCCACAGGGACAGGCTGGGACAGCCACAGCCCCCCAGCCCCATCCCCAGCCCCCAGGGAAAGCACGGGCAGGGAGAACCTGCAGATGAGCCCAGGAAGGGCAGGGGGATTGGGGAGGTTGACTTTTCCCTACTCACGGATCTGATCCCAGCACAGCAGCCCCGGGTCTGTGCCGAGCTCTCCCTTCTGTTGCTCAATCCCTCCTTAAGTGCTGAGTTCTGGGAGGGGCCACGCTCTGCCCCAAAGACCAGAGCGTTCTGCTCACAGTAAATGGTGTTTCCAGGGGGAAATCGTCTCAAAAACTGGGATTTGGGGGCTGAAGTGGATCCGGTGAACTGTACTGTGCTCTGCCTGAGCAGAACTTTGCTTCTAGGTGGGTAGAAGATCACGCTGGAAATTCACTTCAGTCCACCCATTCACTGGGAGTGAGAGCCAGGAGAGCCAGGAGAAGTTGTGAGGACCTCCATCAAATCCCTTATTCCTGCCAAATGCACAGAGCAGCTTCATTAAGGTTAAAAAAAGAGAGGCCATCATATGCAATCAGGATCCCATTATTAAGAGGGGAAACCCATTATTCCAGTGACCCTACACCTTTCAGGAGACACAAAATTGTTTCTGCAGACAGATGGAAAAATAGCCTTTAATGAGTCACCTTTTGGCAGCAAAGAGTGAAACCTATCTGGATTTCAAAAATTCTGAAAGTTTGTTTAAAAAATGTTTTAGTTTAAGAGAGTTTAAGACTTTGACATGCCACCCATACTTGCTTTTAAAGCAACAGGCTGGAATGGAATGAGAACCTCTCCGAGCTCATCCCAAGGATCCATGGCTCTTTTTGTGGCAGATGGATTGCAGCCAGGACAGGCTGTCAGGGAAAAGGTCACACCTGATGTAAAACTGCAAATTTGCAGTGTAAAATGTGAATTAAGATTTGCTCAAGCCACAGTGTCTGCTCCAAAATCTGTGAGATTCTGGAAGTTTCCCCTTTGTTTCAGCCGGTGTTTGCAAGACGCCTCTCTCTCGTTACACTTTGGGGTTTGGAGGTGACATTGTGCTGATCCTACAGAGTTCATGGGGAACAGTGGAAGCTCTGAGTGGCTTTCCCCAGGGCAGAGCCTCGGGAGACATTTGGGGGAAATACCAGGGATCAGAACGTTTGTGACTCTTTCCCAGCTCAGCCCTGCTGCCCGGAGCTGAGCAATCGCTGGGCTTTGCTGGCCCAAGTGACCCAGGCCAGGCTCTGCCCGTGCTGAGGTTAATCAGGATGTAACTGGGAGCAGGGCTCAGGGTGCTGGAGGCAGGATTTACCATTCTGCTGCAAAGTCAGTGCCACAGACCCCTTTTGTTCCTCCCCGAGCAAAGAACTTCGTGTGACAAAACCACATTCCTCTGAATTCCCTTCCTGAGCCTTCCTCCTGCAGCATCCCTGCTCCCTGTGTGCAGGGAGAAATCCAAAGTGTCCCACCCTAGGGGGGTAAAACATCATCTCCAAGGGGTTTTTATTTGACAGCATCCTATTTCCACCCACGACACGCAGACTGCACAACAGCAGAGTGCAAAGACAGCCTCCTCTTCCTCCTGCCAAGGCCGTGCTCGCTCCCACGGCAGCTTCTCTCTCCTGACTGTCCAAAAAAAATGATAAAGGTAACACCACGTGGAGTAAAGGTAACACCGAGTGTGGAGAGGGGAAACACGTGTGAAAATCCCTAAGAGCAGGAGTGGAACCTTTGGCTCTGTCCCTCGTTCCGTGCCCTCCCTGGGTCCGTCCCTGAGGACACCCCAGAGCCCCCAGGGCTCAGGCAGGGCCACTCGTGCTGGGGAATGAGGGGAAATCTGTGCCTGGGGCTCGTGCAGCTGCTGACCCGATGTGAGAGCCTGAAATCCTTGCTCCCTCAGCCAGCAGCTCCCTCCCTGTCCCTGTGGGTGTGATGGGATGGGGGAACTGAGCGGGTGTGTGCTCCAAATTGCTTAGAATGGGAAATGGGATAGGTGGCTTTTATCACACTCGGGCTATAGCTGGCTCCAGTAAATCAAAATAAAGCTGTCCTGCCACCTCAGCAGGCATGATTTGGCCTCTATCTCATGGGCACTTAGAGCTTTTGACAAGAAAAGCGCCCTTTATTTGAGGAAAGGGGGAGGACGCAAAAATAAACTTAATGCAGTGCCTCAAAACCTCAGCCAACCACACACCTGCGAGCGAAGGAGGCAGCAGCTCAGCCCTTCTTCCCACCACTCTGAGCCTCCGGGCTACAGGCTCGGTGTTTTCCTTCACGCTGCCTTTTACACCAGAGGCATTTTATCAGGCTGATAACTCGGCTTTATAAGGATCCCCTGGTATCAGCGTTAGTTCTGTCAAATCCCTGATCCACTGCGTGGAAACAGACAGGCGTTCTGTTGAAACAATAAATCCGTTGTGTCAACACAATTAATTCTGTTCACTCGCTAAAACATTCTGTCGAGGAACAAAAGGCATTAACTTAATATCTTTATCTAGTTGACAAAAAGCAAATTAGTTCAGAGCCTTTGATGTCACCGTGGTTTACGCCAAGGAAAATCCTTCTTGTCACCATCCCATTTTATCAGGGTTTTGTGAGGAGTCGGGACACGGGGGCTGTACCAGGGCTCTGCTGCTGGCACAGGGACAGCTCCTGCTCCTGTTTGTGCCTCCTGAGTCGGGGCTCCTGCTCCTGATGATGTGCTGGCACCAGGCTGCCCTGCCCCCGGGCCAGGGACCATCCCTTGCCTCTGTGGTTATTTTCACAGCTCAGAAAGGAAGGAGGGGTTCCCTCCCTGCTCCTCCCTGCTCAGCAGCAAGGGCTGGGTTTCTCTTGGCGCTATTTGATGCCATTAGGGACCAAACCACTTCCAAAGTCACTGCCGGGCACAGGGGGCTGGGGGCTCCCGGTTTCTAACTGAGCTCAGCTCTCCATGCATGGCTCCATGTGCCTTGGGAAAGGCCCTCTCTTCTCACATGGATGGGGGGGTTTTCCTACAGCCAGTGGGAATTTGAGGCTCAACTTTCACAGGATTTCCTTGGGGAATTACCCCAAAGGTTCCACTGCAGCTCTTGGCACCGGGCTGCACGTGCCTGGGGAAAGGGAGCTTTACACTGATGTGATGTTCTTCCTCTTCCCTTTTCTCCTCAGAAGAGGTGAATGACGAGATTTAGAGCAGTGAATCAGCCAGCCCTGCTTTCCTGGAGGCTGAGGTGAGGGGCTGCTTTCCCTCAGCTCCTCCTGGCCCTGGGACAGGCTTTGTGCAGCACCTCCAGCCCCTTTTGGCCAAATAAAATCGGGGGCTGCTCTGTGCACCCCCTGAGGAGCAGCTCCCCTCGAGCTGCCCCTTCGTGCCAGCAGCACTCCCTGCACAAGGGGGCCAGAGTTGTCTTTGTGCTGAATGCAGAGCTTGCCACGGGAAGGATTCTGGCTGAGATTGATCAGATCTGAGGTTTATCAGTTCTGAGCTGAGCCTCTGGTCTGCCAGTGACCACCTGTGCCAGGTTTCCTTCCCTTCAGTGTCCATCTGGGCACGGCCACAGCGGCACCTCTCTCCCTCGGTGAGAGTAAAGATCTCTCTTGAGGGACAGAAGGGTTGTGAAGTGCAGAAATCTGATAGCAGAACTAAGAGATTCATTTTAAAAGGAAAAAAAAAAAGAAGGAATTAAAAAGGTGCTTACAGTAAACATCCAAAGAAAGTTCTCAAATTCTCCCTCACTCTGTCTCCTCCAGGCCTCTTTCCCAGCCACCCAGCAGCCAGGTTTTCCCCGCTGCACTGAAGGCAGCAGTGCAGCTCCAGGCAGTGCAGATGGAATGATTGTGAATTGTGTGGCCATCAATAGACTCCTGATTAGCAATTTTTCTTCCATTTATGCCTGCAGTGATTAAGAAACATCCAGCTGTTCCTTTCACTTTTTTACAAAACCTTTTCTGATCTTTTTTTCCCTCTTCTGCTGGAAAACGACGTGTCAGGCTTGGCCTGAGCTCTGCTGTGGCCACACAAGGAGTCCGAGGGGTTTGTGGATGCAGCTGAGAGCTGAGTGTCTCCTGTGCCTTCCTCGGGGATGCCTGCAGGATAATTCCTGCAGGATAATTCCTGTGTTTAGCTCCCTGCTCGGGGGCCGTGCTGGGCCGGGACTGAGCTGGCCAGCATCTCCCAAGCTCAGTTCCTGGTGGATGGGTTCTGCCATCCTCTGGACTGGTCCAGCTTTAATTCCACAGCCAAGGCTTTCGCATTTATTGGGGAGCTGCTGCCCCTCTAAATACATTTGCTATGGCAGGTTTTGAGTGGTTGTCTCAACACTCCCGTGGTGCCAAATCCTCTTCTAACACCCCCTTTTCACTGCCAGCGAGTCAGGCATGACTTTATTCCTGGCCAGGGTTTGTGTGTGTGGCTGACAAAATTCCGGCCTCCACACAGACGCTGATACAGAAATTTTTCACTTATTTATACATTTTTAGCAAAAAAGAAGAAATTCATGCTAATTGGTTCTAAATTACGTCATTCTCTTTCAATAATTAGTATTCTATCCTCTATTGGTTATTATTTCTCACTTCTCATGCTAATTAGTCTGTATTTTTAGTATCTTTTTCCTCCCATTTCCAAGACATGTAGTGACTCTTTTTTAGCCTCTTCTTTATCTTCTGCTTTCTGCAAAGTGCCCTTGTGGTCCATAAATTCTGCGTTCCAGATGTCCAACCTCACCAATCCCTCTTCCTCTCCCAGGCTTTGTTCACTGGAGCACGTCAGAGTTAGTTTATCACAAGTTAAAAGTTTCAGTCATTTTCCCCAGCCGTGTTCCCACAAAAGCACCTTGTGACAACTTTGCTGAGAGTAATCCAAGAATAATACACTGTTTATAATTTATATACAAGCTGGTAATGATGAATTAAAACAACGATTTTAAAAGGTAATTAAAACCATGACCTACAATTATTGAAAAGCTCTCTGGCTTCCAGCACGCACAGACCTCCCCTGCTGTGCCAGCTCAGGGCTCCGGAGGTGGCACAGGAGCTGCCAGCAGATCCCTGGCAGCTTCTCCTCCTCCTGGGCTGCTCCTCCTCTCTTTCTGTGCCTCCACAGCTCGCAGAGCCAGGCTGCCACCAGCAGCACCGCCGTGGAAGCGCCGGGGCAGGCAGGGCATCCCGGAGGGTGCGGGGCTGCCGGGCACATCCAGCACTCCCTGGCACCGGGAATGGCAGGGCACCAGCACCGCCCGGGCCCCGCTCTGCCTGGGGGCACAGCGTGTCCCCCTGGGCTGAGCTTGCTGTGCTAACAGTCCGCCCACGGGCTTTTCTCTGCCAAGAGGGGAGGCTAACCCCAGGACCGGGATACCCAACTTCAGCAGTGAAATTAGGAATTGCCCTAAGTGCCAAGCCAGGCAAACTCCGCCGCCACGCTGAAGAAAAGGTGTGCTTGTTGGAATGGATCTCACCCAAACTGCGTCTCTTCTGGTGTTTTGTCTCTAAAGGAGGAAATGAAGCTGTTTGCCCTCTGCACTGAAGAGACCCGCACGTCCCAGGTGAACACCTTCCCATTTCAGCAGGATAAATTTATTTGTGCTCCCTGGGAGGTCTGAGTGCGAAGAACTTTCCCCAGCCACGGGCAGGCAAATGGAGCTACCGGTGTTCTTTGATTTTGATTTACTCCTGTTCAAACCGAGGCTGTCAGGGATGCATTCTGCTTTTCCTGGTGTTCCCCAGCTCCTGACTCGATGGTCTGGCAGCAATTTTCACAGTAACTGATGCAAAACCGTCTCATCCCCCTAAATCCATTGCTGCTCCTGGAAGGGCTCTTGTGCTGTCACCAAACAACAGAGCCACCAGCAAAAGTGGGTGTGGTGGGTTTTATCACCCTGTGCTTGAGCACGGGGGTGTGTACCTGCATCCCTCAGCATTTCTGTGTGCTGTGCTAACAGTCCCTCATAGCCCAAATTCAGCTGAATTTCACTATATCAGCAAAGTGACAAAATGACGCTGTCCCTTCCCATCCACCGTTTTCAGACACACACGATATTCCAAGGACCTTCAGTCAATACCCTGCAGGCAAGGCTGGCTCTGGCAGCTTGGACACTGATGGAGGAGTCCTAGGAAGAAAATGCTCCATCAAAACCCAACACGACGGGTGAGGGATGCAGCCCTCAGCTTGGTGGAACTGTTGTTGTTATCTCCAGACAACCCCAGTTCCTTTTGAGACAGAGAAAAGCCCTTTCCCTCCTGAAAAGAAACATAATTAAATATGGGGACAGCCCTTCCTCATCTCTTCCTGATTTCCTTGCTTTCAGGACCAGAGGGCAGGAATCCAATTTAATCGATGTCCTGTGCTTCCCCCAAAAGATCTGTTCCACAGCCCAGCTGTAACTGCAGCTATTGGCAGCAGGAGGGTGTCTGCAAGTTCAAGCTGTTCAGCCTAAATATCCTAAATAAAACAGCCCTAACTCCCCCACAGCTGAATAAAACTGCTCTGTGGTGCTTCCTCTTCATTTCTCTCCACTTCCCAACCACATTTTCTCTCTGCCCACCCGCCCACCCCAATCCTAACTCTCCACACTGATGTCCCTGACCTTGCCCTGTTCCTGCCCCAGCACAGCAGCATCTTTCTGGGACACCTACAGAAGTGATGCCAGTAATTGTTTCCCTGCACTGCCTGGAAATCCGGTCCTGAGCTCCCTGGGGAAGTGCAGGGAGCTGAGCCCACACCTCCAGCTCATCTGTACCACACTGGGGGGAATCTTCCCACTCTCAGCCACTGCTTTCAAAAATTTTTTTTACAACTTTTATCCCCACACTCTGTTTTATTTTACCTTTAACAACAGCTCTTTCTCTCCGTTTTACACAGGAGACAGGCAAGAAGGGTCATTTAAAAATCTCTTCATTACCAGCTGCTCGTTTTCTCATGTTTCATGAGGGTCAGAGGGGGCAGAGGATTGGATTTTCTTATCTTTTCAAGTAACTTGTTTAAAATCTCCTTTTCCTGGAGTATTCCAGTGTGTAATTCAACTAATAGTCTGGTATTGCAGCGACCTCGAGGAAAGCTGATCCTCTCGCTCTGCTTGAGTCTTTTAATTTCTCACTGGAGATCTGAAGGGCTTTTTTAGTGCTCTCCCAGAACCTGCAGCAGGGGATGGAGTAGATTCTCTTTAAGTGCATTTCTACCCAAGCTTTGTTCCACATCCCTCTGCCTCCTCCGGCACTGAGATCACTCCCAGCCTCACCACTCCGAAACAACCACAAAGTTACTCGGCTCTCTAATTCCCCTCGAGCAGTTAATTAAAGGGCTTTAATCTCGGCTGAGATGAAGCGAAGCCGAATCCATCCCTGGAAATTACTTTCCCTGATGGAGTGACGCACAAGCCCGCGGGCGGGATGGGATGGGATGGGATGAGATGGGATGGGATGGGATGCGATGGGATGCGATGGGATGGGATGGGATGGGATGGGATGGGGTGCGATGGGGTGCGA